>JAFIDM010005346.1:4876862-4895709 GCA_023159025.1 Thereuonema tuberculata
TTATATTTAGGGCCCCTTCTCGGGTCCCCTAAGTCAATTGGAAAAAGGGAGAAATTCGCTCTCCTATGGGGGACAGGTCCACCACACTTGGGTGGGGATGGCGACACAAGGGCCTAAGTGTCCCACCCCCGATCGACACCGGGACCTTATATTTAGGGCCCCTTCTCGGGCCCCCCAAGTCAATTGCAAATAAGGAAAAATTCGCTTTCCTATGGGAGGCAGAGACACCACACTTGGGTGGGGGGATGCAACACAAGGGCCTAAGTGTCCCACCCCCGATCGATACCTGGACCTAATATTTAGGGCCCCTTCTCGGGCCCCCCAAGTCAATTGCAAATAAGGAAAAATTCGCTTTCCTATGGGAGGCAGAGACACCACACTTGGGTGGGGGGATGCGACACAAGGGCCTAAGTGTCCCACACCCGACCAACACCGGGACTTTATATTTAGGGTCCTTTCTCGGGCCCCCCTCAAGTCTATTGCAAAAAGGGAAAACTTCACTCTCCTATTGGAGCAGGGACACCACACTTGAGTGGGGAGATGGCAACACAAAGGCCTAAGTGTCCCACCCCCGATCGACACCGGGACCTTATATTTAGGGCCCCTTCTCGGGCCCCCTAAGTCAATTGGAAAAAGGGAAAAATTCGCTCTCCTATGGGGGACAGGTCCACCACACTTGGGTGGGGATGGCGACACAAGGGCCTAAGTGTCCCACCCCCGATCGACACCGAGACCTTTTATTTAGGGCCCTTTCTCGGGCCCCCTAGGTCAATTGGAAAAAGGGAAAAATTCGCTCTTCTATATGGGACAGGTCCATCACACTTGGGTGGGGATGGCGACACAAGGGCCTAAGTGTCCCACCCCCGATCGACACCGGGACCTTAAATTTACGGCCCCTTCTCACGAGCCCTTTCTTTCTTTGAGTGGCATTGCAACGCATGCCGGGTACAGCTAGTAGAAAATAGATTGTCCTCGAATAAGCAGATAAGTTCCCAGATCAAAATTTATTAGGGGAAAAATACACACACACACACAGACTGGCTGATTTGATGAGTCTGACTTTGCGATTATTACTAAAAACATTATACCCGTTGCTACCATGATTTACTATGGGATAAGAAATATATCTACTTACAAGGAGATGACTGTGAATGATTAAGGAGGTGTTGTATAATTAACCCTGACTCCAAAATATATTATTTGTCACAAGCTGCTATAAAACTTTCATGTGAAACTAGAGTATACCCAAAAAAACGAACTAAGACAAAAGTTTAAACAAATGCATATATATTCTTAATCAAAGTTCCTATACAATTATCACTTGGTTCTATTTCACTTGTATGATCAACTACTTGTAAAAGATAAACCTTTCGAAGTATCTTCTTATTAACATAGGTAACCTTTTCGCTGAACAGATAATAAAAGTCTCTTAGTTAATCTTTAACTACTGTCAATTAAAACTCTTGAACCTTTAAACTTATACTTGTGACTTGTATTAGCTAATCTTGTGTTCTTGGGAGAATCCACGATGGTAAATGTAATCTTGTCTTTTTACCCGTCCGTGTTAGGATAATTAAATATTTATTTAAGCTGGGCGAACATGCGGCAATTACCGGCAATATTGTGGGACAATATTGCCCTTTTTATTGCTGACAACCGTTGTCAGCTCAGATCACGCGCGAACACGTAGTTTTTCCGAAACGAATATTGTCCTGACAATTACGGCGCTTCTCACTAGGGAGAGCTAAAGAGAGAGCGTGTTTTCGTACAGAATTGCTATAGTATTAAACGCCGTCCCTCTTTAGAAATCAATTACGATTCTTTCAGTATCAATTGACAAAATGTTGTTGTTGGAATTATCTGTTTTGGGCCGACCCATTTTGCTGATTTTAAGCCTTGTTTCTCAAAGAAAATGGCCGGCGTGAGTGACTGAATTTCCGATGTTCAAAGTCCTGCCTCCTTCGACGTCAGCATTGTCACGTGATTTCATCCGTTCACGTGATTCGCTCGCGAACAGGCAATATTTCTCGACAATATTGTCCCAACGAAATTGTTCCTTTTGTACCGACAATCGCCAATGGGCAATATTGTCCATTTTTATTGCTGCAAACGGTTGTCAGCAATGAAAAGGGGCAATATTTTTCCACAATATTGCCTGAAATTGCTACGTGTTCGCCCAGCATTACAGTTCCTGTTGTTGGGTTATCACCGGCCTAGCCTTTCAATGTCGAGTCACTTATCGGAATAGTTGAATAAGGTCGAATTGATGAACTTCGGATTCTTCTACTTTCGAATGCTCCGGGAGATTAGTTTATGACTCATATTACGCCTTAAATCGTCTTCGTCAAATCAAACTTCTAATCTCCACTTCAAAACATCACAGGAACGATCATACGTATCTTATGATTGAAATTAGGAATTTCAACTTAACATAATTCCTAATATCTTCCAACGGAAAACATCTGAGTACATCATCACTCATTGAGTTTTCATTCTTTCTCCCTTCCATTACAACTCATTGTTATCCTCAATGCATCATGAGTTCATTGTTGAACAATCATCACTGCCTAACGTAAGTCACATCACGTTTTCCGTTTCACGATGATTATTGCTATGTTCATTTATTTCCCTTTGTATTACACAGGATTTGATTGACTAGGCTTAGAATTGCTTTTCGTTTGAAATCAGTCTAGAAACAATTCAGGTATGTATTTTCTAATTCAAACTTACAATGACACGGCCTGTAAATCGCGAAAATCAATGCGCTTTTGTGAGATAAAAGTACACATGGAGTACTTCAAATATATGAAGTGCTCAGAAGCCAATTAGTGTAAGTCAATAAACCAAAAAATGAAATAGGTTTTTTTTAAAATTACGTACCAAAAAATAACAACATTTGTAAATTTGAAGAATGAATTTTTTAATTGAAAGATAACATAACTATACACTTGGAGGAGTGATTTGGGCATTTTGTCAACTGAAAGTATAAACATTAGAGTATGACTTACAGAAAAAATTTCAATTTAAAAAAAAAATGACTTACACTGATTGGCTTCTGAGCAATCCATATATAGGTTGAGGAGCCAACACTCAAGCGTTTTCGAGATATTTGATATTGTTTTCATCGATTTGCGAATATTAGCTTTTTAACTCCCTGTTGTTCTATTTTTAACAAATATTTCTATGGCGTAATGCGAAAGTTATCGCGATGGAGATCTATGGAGCCAGCGTTTATTTCTGCGGGTTTTTTTTTATTATTATTTATTTTTCTTTGTTTTTTTACTTTTTTATTAGAAGTTTTATTTAGAGGGAAGTTCAGTATCCACTTATTTTTAAATTTGGTAGAAACTCAGTAGAGAAGTGGATTAGATTAGGATTGTTATCTCCCCGGAGTATTTATATACTCGTACACTTTTTTTGTGTAAGAAGCTTTTTATTGAAAGTGTTTTTAATGAGATGGTTTCCTATGATTGCTTCACAAAAAGATTTTATTTCGTTGATCGTTTAAAATCTTTATTATAAAGATGATTCACATCTTTTATTTTTCTATATTTTACTTTAATTTCATTCCTATTTTTCTTATTTTTCACAGATTTATTTAATGTATTTGAGCATTTGAAACATATTATATTATATTATATTATATTATATTATATTATATTATATTATATTATATTACATTATATTATATTGGTGATTCTGAGTGCGTTATGTCATGGATATCAGCGTTATATCATGGTTATATCATGGATAACGCACTCAGAATTTTGTTGGTTGTAAAAACGTACTTACATCCCAATTATTGCAATATCTTTGTCTCTCGTATTAAAGATGGACGAAACCGGTTGTGCCTTTATGTAAATTTTTAATTTGGTTTTTAAATTTTTTATACTTAATATTTTAAACTTTTTAATGTGTGTTTCGACCAAATTTATTTTCTCATGTCTACTGCACACATTATTTTCATCATTCAACATACAATCATCATTTTCAAATTAACTCTTGTTTCTGGAAATCACAAGATAATCGCTGTTGTTCTATTAATAATGTTCGCATTTCAGTTCTCTTGGTTTTCATTAGACAATAATGATGAAAAGTGAAAATTATTCTTGTTATGATATAGTTAATATAATATAATATAATATAATATAATATAATATAATATAATATAATATAATATAATATAATATAATATAATATAATATAATATAATATAATATAAATATATACAGCATTAACAATTTAAATAGAAGTTGATAAACATCAGAAGGAAAAGAGCACATGAAATAATGAAATGCAAAGTAAGTTAAAATGCATTGTATTCGGATATTAATAAATGTTTGTTTTAGGATTTGGCAGTTCGAAGTAATGTATTCGATTTCATGATAAACTTCCAGGAAAATATCCTGAATAACTTTCATGGATAGAATCAAAGGAGAAATGTGATTGACAGGATAATCATATAAAGTAGAGCAATGTCGTGTTTGAAATTACACAGAATGAAAATAAGCGTGAACTAAACTAATAAATTATTCTTCATTTTCAGGTAAGAACAGCGATTTTTGACCTGGAACTACAAAGATTAATATATTTAAGAAAATGATTTGTTTATTTCATTGATGCAAATGTCTCTGTTTCATGCCTGGATGAATGTATTCGTTTACTTCCATCTTTAACGACGGGAAAGCAAGACAAGACGCCATGTTGATATAGTTCGATATTCCTACGCATCAGTGAAAATACTAGAAATAATTTTATTCAACGGATAACGAATTTATGAATAGTTTCTCAGAAGAGAATCCGAGCAATTAAATATTTACAAAAGAACATTTATTAGTTCAATAAGTGAATGTATATTTGAGAATGTGGAATTTAAGAGAAGTTTTCGTTTTCGAACAAGATATCTTTAATTAACTGTTCTTTACAGAGACAAGTTATTCACTTAATCGAAATTATAGAAGATATAAAATATTATCTTGATCATTGATTATTCATCATATATTGGTGAAAAAAACTATGAACTCTCGCTTCTAACTTGTAAGTGAAAATATATTTTAAAGTTAACATAAAAGTATGTAAAATAGAAGAATAGCATTTAATGTGACATCAGTGAATTTAGTTTATTAATGATTGATATACTTGCTGAATCCAAAGTTTATTATTATTCATTAATTTAAAAAAAAAAAAAACCCTCAATCTGCTGTCAACTCTATATAATGTGCATTATCCCACATTAAGGTTATGGATTAATATATTATATATACAATTACACATAATGTAATCTGTTTCAAAAGCTCAAATAAATCAATGAAAAGTTACTTTCATTAATATCTTTCTTAAAGAAAAACAGGAATGAAATCAAAGTAAAATGTGGAAGATGAAAGATGTGAATCATTTTTACGATAAAGATCAACGAAATAAAATCTTTTTGTGAAGGAACCTTAGGAAACCATCTCATTAAAAACACTTTCAATAAAAAGCTTCTTCCATAAAAAAAGGTACGAGATTTACATATTCTGCCGCGCTTACGATAAACGCATCAATTAAGGTTTTTGGCGAAATTGAGTTTTATATATATATTTGAAATCAGGAAAACGAGATCTACAACTTTCTCAAAGTGAAATTGCATGATTTGTTTTGGTACAACTTTCATGTTGGTGTCTCTTGTAGGTCCGGAGATACAAACAATATAAAAATAAAAAACTTTAAACGTGTTTTTCTTGAAAAGTGTCAAAACCTAGTTAGTGCATTTATCGTAAGCGCGGCAGAATATATAAATCTGAACATATACATATTCTGGGAATTTAACGGTTCCTAATCAACTTCTGTACTGAGTTTCAAATGTAAAAATACGTGGAAATTGAACTTCAAATTAATGTAAATCCAATTTTCCTTGTTATTAAGAGCTAGCAGATATCCCGTCCAAAGTTTTAATAATTCACCGGCTTTATATCCTCAGTAGACACCAAATCTTACAGCAAAGGACTGCGGTATTATTATACATTTGGATTTCTGTCGTGAAAACAGATAGAGGATTTCATTTCAAAGAGAACGAAATTAGTTAACTGACTTTAACAGCACAAACAAACAAAACAAGTAAAAAGAAAAACGAATACGAGGTTATAAATAGAATGAATACAAAATTTCGAACAGTTGACGGAGCCACAAACCAGTTTATCATCCCTCCGTTTACTCCCTTGCATTAAAATAACTGAATAGTAATAAAAATATTCATTAAAATCCATTTCGAATGAAATTGCTATAGTTCCATAGCTGAAATAAACATTTCAGAAAGTAAAGAAAAAATATAAGATCTTTACAAAATTATTGAACCGCTAGAGCGCCGCCACCGTCCAGCCTCCCGAACGAAGTGCTTGATCTTTGTTCAATTTTTTTTTTTTTTAATATCACCAGTTTTAATTTTATATATCACTTCTGTATTATTGGTGCTGGAATAATTGATATGTGACTATTTAGTTAATATATTATTAAAATAAAAGGTGAAGAAAAAATTAAATTTTATTGAAATAAATTGTAGATTTGTAATTAATTTTTTCTTATTTTTTTTAAAATTATATCAAATATCAGTTTTTTAAAATTTTATTCATACTATTACGACTATAGTTATTCCAATTTAATTGACTAAATAATTTAAAATTCACGTAATTTTCATTTCTTAAACCAATATAAAATTATTGTTTGGTCTGGAAATATTAAAAATTCTTAACCAGTTATTTCTAGTTAAAATTCCAGTAATAGGCCTACTATATTGTTTTTTATTTCTATAATAAAAAATACTTTTTAGAATCACTTTGTATATATTAAATATATTTTTCTTCAATTCTCAAAATTTTGTGAGTATTTCTTATTTATATTTTTTCTTTAGAAGATTAATTTTTAAAATTTATATAAATGTTATCAAATATTTAAAAATTAAGTTATTAATATTATTAATTTGGTATTTAGTTAAGAAGATCCAGCTATTTAATCCCTAGTCCAAAATGGGTTAAACCAAAGATTTACAAATCAACAGTTTGTATTTAAAAGGAAAAGTATGTTTTATATGATAAAATATATATATTAAAAAGTATAGTTTATTTATAATATAGGAAATTGAGTTTCCCAATTATAATTATTATCAATGTAAATACCTAAATATTTTGACTTTCTACGTAATCAGAAATCTTACAATTACTTTTGGTATCAATTTGTTTATTAAAACTGTGACATTGAAAATCCTGTAACACAAAATGTATATTTTTGATAACATTTTTGTTTTTATTTTTTATAAGTATAATTTTTGTTTTATTTTGGTTGATTATCATTTTGTTCGTATTAAGTTGAAATGTTATTCAGATCTTCCTGAAGATGATAACAGGCAGTCATTTGATTACAACTTACAATTAAAACGTTAGTCAATTTAAAAATTTCTTTATAAATTCCCGGCTTTTCCGGTTTTTACTTTAAACAAAATTGATCAGAATATAATTTTTAAATGTAATTGTTTTTAGTCATTCTATTTAATTAAAATATGTTGTTAATTATTTATTTAATAGATGCCTCCACCACAGAACAAAACAGGTGTATTTATACTTTGCTACAATTATCCAGTCATGGATATGTTAAAATTACATTTTGATTTACTGTTTCCAATGACTATAGCGTTATACTGTTCAGGATACCAGTAATTTCCTATCTCTGCTTCCATTTCTTTTTAACTATAATTCCTTTATTCCTCAATAGATGTCGCTATGCTTCCATTTCTAATAGTGACTTTGTAAGTCACTTAATTTCTAATTGAGAAAAAGTTAATTATTTTTATTTACACACGTTTCATGCATATTAACAAAAAACAAACAAATAAACAAACAAACAACTCTTTCCAACAAACAACTATTCAACATAATTTTCTCAGTAACTTAATTCGAATTCTAGTTATTCTTCTTAAAAAAAAAGAGCGGTGAGCGAGCGAACGGAAATGAGAAAATAGCTTCCAACAAATTAAACCGGAAGTTTTGGCAGCGAGTTGTTCGACCTTCCTCCACATTTCGTTGTAGTCCAGATCAATTTTAATCACGGATTGCCTAATAACTTTAATAAAAAATTTTATAACAAACATTATTTCAAAATGTAGGTTAATTCATTATCAACAGGAGCTTTTCATTTTCAGTCTATTTATAAGTTTCTGAGGAAAATATGCACTACATCCCACTACTAGTGAAGATGATCAGCCATCTTTTAATTTCATTGAATTTAAAAAGGGTTCAACAATGAATAAGTTCTTAAATTACAAGTAACTACGAAATTTCGAGCTTCAACTAGAGAAAAAGAATATGTAATAATAATACATCTGATCAAAGTTTTCTTTGTAAAACTCAATATACAGGGTGGTTCAAAAAGAAGTTCACACTTTATATATAAAAAACCTAAAACATAGGAACATTTGTTTGGTCTTTATCATTCCGATCTGTTAAACTGACTCCCTCAAAAGATTAGACGGATTTAGGCAAAGTAAAATATCAATCCTCGAAATGATCTCCCAGAGCTGCATTATTAAGTCCCTACAACGCGATGGACAATGGAGTGTGTACCTACGATACTCCATGGACGGGTAAACAATGCCGCATGATGTTTCACATATTTGTAGCCGGTAGATATGTGCTGTCAACAATGCACCCAAGGCGTTGTCCAGGTTAAATGGTTGTGAGAAAGAAACTAACAGAGTTTGAAGAAGGTGATGTGATAGGATGCCATGTTATAATCCTATCTGTGTGGCAAATTGGTGAAAAATTGTGTCAGAAGCTCACAAGCTAGGTTTCTGTGGAAGGACAGTGATTTGGAAGCCCCAAATTACCCGAACAAACATGCAGCGTCATCTTCACTGGTGCAAAGTGAATGTGCATGGGACGTGGAGGCTTCGAAATCTGTGTTACGGAGCAACAACTCATGCTACACCTTTTTCCGAACGTAATGAACGGGTATCTATGGGTGTGGTTAATGCCAGGGAAACGTCTCTTATCACAGTGTATAACCCCAATTGTAAAATTCGGTGGTGGCGGAGTGGTGGTATACACTGTTTTTCCTGATTCGGCCTTGAACATTTGGTTGTCGTGCCACGCACATTGAACACCGAGAGTATCTAAACATTCTGGACAATGAAATGCTTTTTGCATTGTGGCATTTCGACGGAATGGATTTTGTCTCTATCAGCAAATAAATGGAACATACTGTAAGGCTGCAGCTGTAACTGTAAGGATTGCAGACGTGAAGTTACCACACAAGACTAGCCTCAACAGTGTCCATATTAGAATTTATTGAATATTTAAAGGATGAATTGGAACATAAAATGAAGGCACGTTATTATATTTGGAATTGGAACATAAAATGAAGGCACGTTACTATATTATTATCATTAATTCGGCGTACGGCAGTTGCACACATTACGTATGCTTTCATCCTTGTGGATCAGTCGCACTAACCCTATAATGGTCAGAAATTGTGATAGTAATTTTCTTTTTCCATTTTCAATTCTGACAATGTTTCACATCTTTCAATGCCATAGACAGTGGAAGAGAAAGAGAAAAAGAAGAAGCAGACAAACACACGAAAGAAAGTAAACGTCTAAGCCAGTGGTGGCCAACCTTAAGCATACCATGCGCCAATTTTTTCACAGACGAGTTCAGTTGCACCACTCAACTCAATTTTAACACAAAAAAAAAACGACAATCCTATTTTAACAACCAAACAAAAAAAAAAAAAAAAAAAACACAATCTTATTTTGACAACCAAAAGGATGCAATACGCCACTTGTTATCATCCAATGCGCCACCTTTGGCGCATGCGCCACGGTTTGGCCACCCCTGGTCTAAGCCGATGCCTGGATTCAAACCCAGGTGCCGACGCATCAGCCTCATAGAAGATTGCTTCTAATCTACAAGACCACGGCCTGAAGACACATTATTCTGGTCTCTGCTCCTCTGATCCCTCAAAAACGATTCCGAAACCCATCGCTTAAATAGTTGCACTAATTTCTTCCAAATTTGATAGGGGTCATCCATTAATTATGTGAGCTCAAAAGGGGAAGAGGGGTCCGGCAAAATCTCACCAAATCTCACCAAGGGGGAGGGGGGGTCAACGAAAAATCTCACGTTAGGGAGGAGGGGGGGTCCCACCACATCTCACCAAGGGGAAGGGGTCCAAATTTTTTAAAAAACACCTCACGTAATTAATGGACGGCCCCATACGATATATATTTATGGTTCAATATAAAAAATGAGTAATTTGGTTTCCACCCTCCCTCAGTCCACAAATTGATATCCTCATCAGTGCTGAGCAGTCTCCAATAAGTGACGGGTAGATGAGTATAAACTATCATAATTGTTTAGTGGGTTTGAGCATGCCGTACTACGGTATCAGTTTTCTGGACTACGAATTATGAGAAAGTTACCGTGTTCATTTTTTAAATTGGATAATACTTAAATGTCGTACCGAATTTGATGGAAATCTGCCCAGCCATTTTAGCGTGATGCGAGACAAACAGACAAAGAAGAAAAAGGTCGAAGAGGAAAAGCAAGATTTCGCTTGCCTAGCGTGTTCAAATAGATCTACACAAGTCTAACCTTACAAATGAATGAGCTACATGAAAGTTTGTTTACAACTAAAATATCTGAAAATGCTAGAGAATATAATAAGAAGAAAAGAATATTAGTGGTAAAAATTGAGATAATAAATATTATTTTTTAAATGTTAACCGTAGGTTCATTGATTCCAGATGAGCGCATAAATCTTTGTCTTTATCAAGACCACAGTTACCGAGTTAAAAATGAAAAGGTAAATACTGATACGTTGGTCTGCTGAGACAATTCGCAAAACAAAAACATAAAGTAAAAGAAAAGAAAATCGTAGAAAACCCACATATTATGAACTTTTTGTTCCTCTCTAAGCGTTAAGATCCCGGGACCACTAACAGTTTTTTTTTTTTATCAGTTTCAAGAACTGCTGATGTGCACTTATGTCCTTAAATTAAGGAATCTTGCAAAATGAACTGTTGTGGTAGTCCCGTAGGGACCTGATAGGACCTGATAGGGGGGGGGGGGGGTGCAGAAACAGAAGACCGGACAACCAGAACAGTTCATTCTGCAAGATCCCTTAATTTAAGAACATCATAAAAAACAATCTGCTGGAAAAACAAAAGATACTGGAAAAACAATTGGCGAATGTTTTATGTGCGTTTTGTCAACACGTGTAGAAGGAAGGATTATCCATGTAACTGTAAAAACTAAAAAGATTATCTGAGTGATTTAAACCAATGATTGAAAATTAATGCCATAAACAATTTTAAAAAATTAATTCACAAGAGCATTGATAACCTAGATAAATATCTAGAAATAAAGCATTTAACCAAAAAAATTTAATTAATTGAGCATTCTGTTAAATATCTACAACAATAAACTGAAATTTTCGACAGTACAGTACTTAGAAACAGAGAAAAGACCTTAAATAATTGTACAATCTCATAAATTATAAATAATATTATCTAACTATCAAAGTCAAAACAATGTAATTTATAAAGAACAAATCCAATCAAAAAACAGCCATCAAGCTACTTGAAACCCAAGTGAAAATATTATTTGTACCTCAATAAGAATAAATGTACTAATAGCCTTAGATCTAATCCAAGCCTTTGATATCATTGCAGTAAAATGCTATTCAGAATATTCCAATTAATTTGAATAAAAGGAAAAAAAATATTTGAAATAGTATTATAAATAGAAAAAGATACATTCAACTCAAATACCTAAATAAAGGAGTCCTGTACAAGGAACTAATCTAGGTCCATTTCTTTTTTTATTCTGTAAATAAATGACTGATTGAAATTATTAAAAAGTACTAATGCAGATGTATTTGATGTTGATAATGTTCTTTTATTAACACAACTGGGTGATTCTACAGAAAACCTGCAATTTCAGTAAAAAAAATTTGAGATTTTTAATTACAAGATTTCCTTTTCAAAAAAATTGAGATGATTGCTTTTGATGTTCTTACATCCATGATATATGTGGTTCAGGTCAACGCATTTTGGTTATTTAAAAAAAATAAAAAAATAAAATGATAGTACGCTATATATACAGAAGTGACTTGTTTTAATAATAATGTCGAATTTTAATGTAAATTATATTCGAAATAGTGAATTTACGTGGGAAAAACTATGAAATAAATAAATTGAAGACTAATTTATGAATTAAAAGAACTTTTTATCAAAAGGGGAAATCATGTACAATAAAAATGAATCACACTGTCAATCTTAAACATCTATAAAAATGTAAATATATAATTACATATATCATATATTATATTATATATATTTATATAATTATAAATATCCTTATTGGCATTTAGCAAAGACTGGAAGTGAAAGACAAGTCTTCGTGAAAAACATAGTAGCCGCTATTGTTGATGATCATCACTTCCATGGACCCCAAATGTCCACGGAAGTGACGAATACTTATGTTTCTTGACCCATGTGCTCTTCATTTTGAGGTTAGGAAAACGTGTCATTCAGAAAATTAAGTTTACCATATTTCAATTATCATGCCTAGAAATAATCATTTTTCCATAAAAAAATTAGGTTTTAAACAAGACCACAGAAGTGATGGGATGAGCTGTGCGAATTACGAAAATTGAATAAAAAGGTAATATTTTCCTGATAAATGTGCGACTAACACGAATAAAATCCCTTCCCAATCCCAAATCGCCGTGTAAACTTTTGTTTTTAAGTGAGATGGAAGACAACTAGCGCATCGGGTGGATTTTTTAGAAAGTTTAGGAATGTCCACAAAAGCGATGGCTAAATCTTGTGACAAGACTTGAGGTTGCAAAAAATTTTTACTGATAATTCGAAAAACAATTTCACTCAATATTATGTTAAATTTATGTATTTTCTGATTTCACAATATATATATTATTTGAAAAATATTAAAAAATAAAGCAGTTTGGATCTTTAGAAGCTATCCAACTGTAGCTTGTGACAGTCCACGGAAGTGACGAATCACCTTCTGTGGACAACTTTTTTTTTGGAAATTCCATAAAATTTTAAAAAAAAATTATGCTAAACTGTAGTACATTTTGTACTTCAATGTGTGATTTTGAAAAATGACATATTTTCAATCATTTTCAATTTATTGCTCTGTGACACGAATTACAGGTTTTCCGTAGATTCACCCAACTAATAAAATTAAAATAGCAGATAGAATTATAGGAGATTTTTTAACAAAAGTGGACCCATAAACTTACCAAACCTGATAATAAAGTAAAACATACTTCTTATAAACAACAACACGGAAATAGCTAAAGACAAAGCTTTGATTTGTCATCATTTATTAAAGTGTAGATTTATATAGATAGATTTATATGTGTAAATTTATAGATACCAACTACTCAAGAAAAATACAATGAAATCACAGAAGTTGTTTGAAACTGAATAAAGATATTTAAACTTAACCAAACCTTAGTAAAAATTTAACACAAACACAAAAGAAAAAGAAAAAAAAAATCAACAAAAGTTTTTTTTTTAGATAACCAATAGGGAGGAGTTATTGGGATTCCCGTATGTGTGTGTGTGTGTGTGTGTAGCTATGTCGGGCTCTTCAAAACCTACACAGGGAATGTGAGTCCCGTAAGTCATAACCCATTGGACTCCTCCTGGCCTGGATGTTTAGGGATAGGCCATTTCAGTTTCCATTTACCAGGTCAGGAAAATAGCAGTAATTGGACATTGTTAGCATCTATCTTCACTGAATCAACAATGTTGAGAATGAATATTAGACAGGATGTCCGAAGAGAAAAGGCTAATATTCTGGTAAGTCATTTTATTGGTCATTCTAAAAAAAAAATGTAGTTCCTAAGGACATTTGCCTTATTCCGAACGGTTTCAATGACAGAGCGAACGTAAAGTTGCAAAATTACTGATAAGAAAAAGATATTTCGTACTGTTTTTAATATTGATTCTTCAAGTGACAAATGTGTTACAGTTAACAATAAAAAAAAAATTCCCCGTTACCGTTTAGGCACTTTTGAATTCAGGTGCTTCAGACAGTGGCGCGGAAGGGAAGGACAACATTGCGCGCCAACTTCAAAATAATATGTATTCAAATACTTCTATCCCGCAATAGGATATATATTCATATAAACTTCTTTTGCTTTGAGGATTATGAGGAAATGAGGATTAATGGAAATTGTTTCCATATGAAGAAATTGCCTAGAAAATGATAAGAAAAAACGAAACCTATTTGGAAACCTGAGGATTTACGCAATACTCAGATTTTAACTTTTTAATTCATGTCATTCGAAATGACATGAATTCTTCAATTCATTCTTCAATTTTATTCGAAACTACATACACACAAATATATATATATTATTGATCTAAGCATTGTATTCAAGGAATTCTTCAAGAATTGTTTTGAAATGGAATCAAAAAAGCAATTTCTGGAAACCTAATTATTATTCATTTCTGTGATTTTTCTTTTCTTGCTTCAAAAGTTACTTTGTACTACATTACTTTATATCGGATGGAGAGCGTTTTTGGAGCATTCTGGATACCCTCACCCTTACTAGTGTGGCTAGTTCAAAGCCAATTTGCAGTGAAGCCATGTAAATAATGGACTTCGAATAGATTACAACCGAATTGAATGAATGATAATGAATATTATTAGTATAGCAATAGTGCATTCAGTTCCAAAAAGAAAAAATCATCCCATACAGTCGTAGTCCATAGAGCCAGCGCCGTGCCTTACGGGGAACATTTGCCCCCCCCCCCGAGATGACTAACAGGGGCTCCTAAATTCGCGTGATTTGTTTGTTTATATTTTAGAAAAAAAAATACTCTTTTTAAAATTTACTTTCACATCACTGATTAGCACTGCAAACGGTAGCTACAAGCTATAAAAATATAGTTCTTTCCGAAATCATTTTAAATCTCACCATATACTTTATTTTGACTTCGCTTGTATTCATTAATAATAAGCTTCTGAAACGGTGTAATATGTAAGGGAAAAAAAGGAGAAACAAAGATTATTATTTTCTCTTAGGTCGATTTCCTATTGGTTGAACTCTCGTCGATTGAAAGCCGAAAAATCTTTAATTGAAGAAGAAAGAATCATTTGAATTTGCGTTTATAATATAAGATATAAAGTTTCACTGAACTATTGACATTCAGTGACAATCATACTTTTTTGTTTCTGTATTTTCACTTGAGTGAGAAAATGAAATGATCTGTTGATAGTCAGGGAAAATAATATTTTTTTTTTTTTAAGTTCATATGACTGGGGAAATGAAATACAGTAAAACCCCGTTATTACGCTCCCGCTTATAGCACTATCCCGTTCTTTACGCTCCTTTCCTACGGTCCCTGGAATTTTCTGTGTAACTTTGTATACTTTTACCCTCTTATAACGCTTCAAATCCCGCTTGTAGCGCTTTTTTTATATCGGAAATTTTGTATCGAAAAGAAATGTAACACTTTAAAGATTCTTTTCTTTCCCTGGTAGGAGGGAATCTTTGAAATCTTTGGAGTGCAGGTCTGTGATACAGTAAGTTAGTGCAAAATATCGAAGCGGAAATCCCTTTCTATAAGTGAAAAATTGCAAATTCTCCGTAAGTACGACGAGAATTCTACACTAAGTCAAAAGGATTTCGCAGAATCTCTAGGAATTCCCTCATCCACTCTGAGAACAATAATAAAAAATAAGAATGGAATAACCAATGCAGCGAAGGGTGGTTGCAAACGTAAAAAAGTAAAGTGTGGAAAATATGAAGATGCCGAGGAAATTCTAATTGAATGGATTCATCAGTCCCGTGATGCATCAGTGCCATTAAGTGGCCCAATCATTCAAGAAAAGGCGCGTGAAATAGCGGGCAGCGCACTAAATCTGCTCCGAAAATATATTAGTGTTGCTCCTACTGGTGTATCAATTGATGTTAATAGTTACTTGAACCACATTGAAAATGTCATAATTCATAACAGTAGAACACACACACGGCAAACCACAATCAAAGATTTTCTTAATAGGAAATAAGCTCACATTTGCACTACATCTATTTCAGAATCAAGTATCTTTTCTGTAAAACGGTGTCTAAATGTTTCCCCATTAATAAATCATTTCCCGCCTATAGCGCTATCCCGCTTATTACGCTCATAGGTCATGGTCCCTTCACGAGAGTAATAACGGGGTTTTACTGTAATTGTTCAATCTTAGTTGACTGGTAGAAGCTCATCGAACGATGAATCTTTTTCTTTACTGGAGATTTGAGCTCCCCCGGACTGAGTTCACCGTTCTCTCACTGACTCGAGGGAACTCACTAGCCATTTCGATTACATCTTCTGTTGGTTTATTAGTTTCACAAGGTCTTCCATAATATTCATTAGCATATACTTGGTCTGTCCTGAAAGGGGCAGATCCGACAAAAATCCTGTATAGAAAGCTTATAACTATCGTTAGTCGCCATCTTGTTTGTTTTGATTTTAATGCGTTTTGATTAAATACACATAGTATTGCCTAACGAAAAGTAGATTGTTATTGAATTCATTTAGAAAAATGAAATTTCATATTTAGAATGTTTTATTTCGCATTTGACACTTCTTCGCTAAGCTGGCAAGTTGGACCTATTTTCTTTAGCGACAAAATACAGAAGTCCCTGAAAGTTCAGAACAAACTTTTGTGTAGAAGTGTTCGAGTCCCACCTACTGAGAAATATTGCTCTAAATCAGGCATGTCAAACTCGTTTCTCACCTGTGATCACATAAGCTATTTGCTTTAGGCCGAGTACTCATGTTTTTATATTAAAAAAATAAACAAACTAGAACAAAAATAAAACACGTTATTTTTCGAACAGAAAATATTTTACAGCATTTATTTACATAAAAAACAAAAGCTGAACATTGGTCACGTGGTTGTTTCCAAGAAAATTACAATTTTATCCAGGAATTCGAAGAATCGTTTTAAGACTTCATGACCTTGAAAGTCATTTAGGAACAGATCGGTGAATTCACTTCCTATGTCTTCCAGAAATGAAGCAAATTGACGATGATGAAGACCACGAATAAAATTTACAATTTTAGCGACAGTTTTTAGCACAAGTCCGATATTTATAATTTTGAAACGCAATACTAACTGGTGAATAATGCAATGAAAATGTTCAAAATAATTAATACCACATTCATTGCCTGTTTCTTTTAATTTTGTAATAACTCCCTTAGTAATACCCATCATGGCACCATCAGTTGCAAGACAATCAACTTTTCCAATGATAACTTATATTTAATAAGAACTTGCATGAATATTAGTTGCAGTGATTGTATCCTGTGCATAGGAACAATTTCCAAAAGATCTTCAGTCACTTTTAGGTTCACATCACATCGCGAATTAAAACGAGTGCTACTTCTCCAATGTCTGTACTTTCCTCGATTGCAATAGAGTAGATATTAATGAACTTAATTGTTCTTCAGATTTTCCATTATTTCGTTAATTCTGTTAACCACAGCATTTCAACTGAAACTTATTCTTTTGATTTTTTTAATTATTCTGGGCAAAACACTTCCACTGCTTTAGTAAGGGGTTTGGACTCGTTTGCAATTCAATGCGATAATAAATAACTACAGCAGCTGTGTTGTCTTCGAGAGATTTAATAAATACACATTGTTGTTTTTGAAGCATTGACTTCAATCCTGACAGTTAGTTTCACGAAACTTCTCAACTTATTGGTCATAGTTTATTTTATGATTTGTATCATAATTCATTCAGGATTGCACAAACTGAATATAGTAACTACAGATCAGACCTAATATTTTATTCTTGCCTTGGATACAAAAATATTGGGATGATTTTTAT
This sequence comes from Thereuonema tuberculata, assembly GCA_023159025.1. Lineage (NCBI taxonomy): Eukaryota > Metazoa > Arthropoda > Chilopoda > Scutigeromorpha > Scutigeridae > Thereuonema > Thereuonema tuberculata. The sequence continues at coordinate 4,894,751 of JAFIDM010005346.1, forward strand.
AGATATATCATAGTTTTATTTATTGTATTCTAGTTATTTTATTCTAGGTATTATTGTATTGTTCTGGCCAATCATTATTTAATTTACTGTACATTTTAATTTTGTCCGTTAAACTGTCAACTCTGTTTGTTTATTTTTGAATTCCTAACGGTTGGTGGCTATCCCATAATTCTCTTTAATTTATATACCACTGTTAAAACCCGTTACAATCACATATCTTTTAAATCCTCCAATAAATTATTAAAGGGCACCAACCAATCACAAATCATTGTACTTAGTCTACAAAAACCCTTGCTCTCCCTGAAATAAACAGATCGAGTTAGTTCTGAGTTTTGATCCAGCCCAATTGTCAGTCTACTATTATTTATGGTGAACCAGGCCAGATAACACACCATAATATTATAGTTGCCATTCCTCTAGGAAAGTTCTTCTTCGATCTTTTCTTACTCAGACTGGTGCTGGGCTTGGAAATAATGTTTATTGTTACGAAGTTCACTTCACATAGTTAAACATAAGATCCGACTGAACAGACACGTGCGTTCCGAAGCCTAACGTGGTGGCTGATGGCGACGGTCGACCATTGGGACATTGTACATTGTTACGCCGCTTCGGCATGATTAGGATTTCTTGCCATATTTTCAATTAAAAAATTCATACTTAATTGTGTGCAAATAAAAATAAAGTAATTTACGAGTACTTCATATCAACTAATTAATATTTTTTTTCCATCTTTTAGCTAAGAAAAACTTTTTTTCTAGAAGTCACGACGGGCCACAGTCTTTATGGCGCTTGACTGTCTCTTCTAAATGGTTCGTTCTTCTTTTTTTTATTGCATTATGAATAACCAAAAACGAAAATCGTCTGTATACCGGTTACAGAAGAAAACATAAAAAAACCTAAATCCTGTAATTATGTTTCGTCCTTATTGGGGACTCATCAGCAGAATCTACTCGTTGATG
>JAFIDM010005346.1:4915943-4940539 GCA_023159025.1 Thereuonema tuberculata
TTCTCGTTGATGTTGGCTCAATGGGCGAAAGCATATTTGTTGTCCGGCTGGCGATTTCTCTCCATTTATTTAAACAGAACTTTGTAAGAATTTAATGTGCATGATGATGAACCTCTGGGTAGGTTTGAAAGGATCCACAATTTTGTAGATATGTATTTTTTATTTTTTATGATTGTGTGTATAATTGTATATATCTTGAAACACTGACGTAGCAATTGGTAGGTATCTAAGAAATTAAAGTCCCAATAGAGCTTATTAACATTTCAACAAACATGGAAAAGTAAGAATAACCCCTTTTGTAGAACCCTCATGGGACATTTGTTTTTTTAAGCATTTCAGTCATTTAATTAAAAGTAAATTGCTGCAAGGAAATTAAGGACATTTTTTTTTAATGGGTCAGAAATAAATCTTTGCTTTGATTCTCATTAACTCCAATTAACGATGCGTTCTTTAATGAGACCTTTTTTTTTCTCTTTGAAATTTTATTAGAACGCCAGGAAAAAAAAGAAAGAAAACTTAATGAAAAGCATGAAATGGAAATGGAGAAATGTATTTAGTCAACTGTCTTAAAAAAAAAATGTTCAAGTAATAGAAGGATATCAAAGAAGAAATTAAAAGTAATTCTATACACGTGGGAGAAGGGGAAACTAAGAGGGTGTCCATTGGCTGCACAAGGGGTGAAGCTTAGAATAGTTTCAGTTAGTTTTATAAGAATTATTCATATTGCTTTAAAAACAAGTGGAAAAAAAATGTGAAATGTGAAATATCTGTTTGGGCTGGGAAGGGCTTAAAAATTACGACTCCACGTTTTATTTCATAGGAGGAGATGCTGGATGTGTGTTTCGTATCTCCTAAACTGTGAATAAAATGATTTAATTTACACATGTGGTTTTTCACTTCGTCTGAATCCAACTGTAGCTGCTGACCGTGACTCAACGTCAGTCACGAATAAGCAGTGACAATTTGTTTTGTATTTTTCTTTTTATATCTACTTTGCACAACACCATTGTCAAGGACGAAAGGTGAATTGCTAACTTATTATTTTTTCACGAGGACTGAAAAGAATTCACTGTTGTAGGAACCTATGCCAAGCATTGTTTTTTTTTTTTAAATTGCATCCTTTCACTAATTCTGTTGATACGAATAATTTGAGGGTAATTGGGACAATTTGACACAAATTTGACACAATTTGACTCAATTTGACACTGTATTAATAGATAAAATTTAACTGTCATATTTGAAATAGTCTTATCACGTGTTTGTGAATGTATCATAAATATAAGGTAAAACAAAAACAAAAAAAGCATATAAAATAGTTTCAAAAACATAACGAATACTTTAATAGCCTCTTTTGTTAATTGGTAAGATTAGTATAAAGTTGTTATTTTTTTTTTTTTTGTGGTTCAAAATATAAACGGGGAAAAAGAAGACCAAAAAACAATTTCCACTTCATGAATCAATTTATGCAACTGAATTAATTAATTCTACAATTAGAATAGTAATAATAATAACTATTTAACAAATTAATAAAATAACTCATCATTGAAAAGTAATTATTAATAAGTAAATATAAAATATTAACTTTTCAATTAATTAATTAAAAATGAATCTTGTTAATTAAAATGAATTTATTAGTTAATGATTCATTATAATTTTTAATCATTGCAATAATTGTTCGACCTTCCACTCTGGAGATCGGATATCAATAACCTTAGATACCCACCGACTTTATTTAAGGATTTTCAAGATTTTTTTTTTTTTTTCATATTTAGTTAAATTATTACAAGATTAGCGGAAATATCTCAGTGCGGTACATTAAAAAAAAAGACTTTAATATGTTTTATTAAAGAATTACATGATCGTTTTAAATCTTTTGCAATAGAAGGGTCTCTCTAACAAGCCATGGGAGGATCAAAGGGATGAGAAGGTGTAGGATGCAGCGATTTTTGACAAACGGGATGAGTTGAAGATCTTAAAGTCGCTTCGACGCTCACCTGCCTTTAACTCCAGGAATAGAACACAGTGGCTATTTGTCACAAGAAAAAGTAGCAAGAAAAAAAAATAAAATCCCTGACTTTCGCGAGGATCGAACCTCTCTCATCCATCTCAATGACAAACGCTTTTGATTTATAGTTCTTGTTGTATTTAAATACATTATAAGTATTAATAAATATATGTAGAAATAAAGTTTAATGTGCCTATTATTAACTTAAAAAACAAAAATCAAAAACGCACAAGTCTCAAGGATTTTCACTCTGAGCTGTCACGGACGGGAAACTGAGACGGACGTTTCTGCCTTATTAGGCGTCATCAGCTAGTTTTACTCTCCATGGTTACAACCTTAGACTTGTGCATTTTTGATTTTTGTTTTTTTTAAGTTAATAACATGGATGTTATTATTTCTTTGGCCACATTGAATCCTTTTGAGCGTGATGGTGTCAGGACAAGATGTTTAAAGTAATTTGTTTATTGTTTATTTTTTGTTATTGTGCTTTTTTGTTGAAGTACCACTTGCGGTTGCGGAGATAGGATCCTTAACCGTTGCACGCACTCTGAGCTTATCATGGAGGGTAAATCTGTCTGAGGACGTCTAATAAGGCAGAAACGGCCGTTCCAGTTACCCATCCGTGATAGCTCAGGTTGCAAATCCTTTATTATTGTACATATTTGATTTTTTTGTTTTTTAAGTTAAAAAATATAAGTATTTACATTTAAATGTATTTTTTTTTTCAAATACAGTATTACAAAAACTTAAATATATGAGTAAAGTTATAATAAATAAATTTAAGTCTGATATTTAAATACTGGATAAGTGCAACATTAATAAAGGAAATTTTCAATGTATTCATCAAATTTTCATATAATAATAATAATAATAATAATAATAATAAACATATTCGTTCGGCATAATTTCATGGACAAACACTGAACTCGAAGCACTACAACGCACAACAAGCACTACATTCACGAAACACAACATGCACCACCCCGAGTCCGCTACGGAAAGGATGACTCTTCCCCGCAAGGAGGGAGGCCGAGGACTCATCAATCTCATCACCCTACACGAAAAACAAGTACACACACTAAGGGGAACACTTCCACCAAAGAGCACAACACTCCTCACTCCACTCAGCCATTGTCAAGGCTGACACACACTTCACACCCCTGGACCTCGCAAACCCTTCTCTAACACTTACCACCCCTGACACCCACACACAGCAGCTGCGTGAATCATGGGCTCGTAAGGAACTCCATGGCAGACATCGCCACGAACTCAGCCAGCCTCATGTCGACATGGAAGCGTCGAACAGATGGCTGACGAGTGGTGAGCTGTTTGGGGAGACCGAAGGGTTCATGTTCGCGATACAGGACCAAGTCATCCCCACACTACAAGAAACATATTCTACACGACGCAAACACATACGACGACAGATGCAGGAAATGCCACACTACACATGAGACGATCGACCACATAATATCAGGCTGTCCCCTTCTGTCCAAAACAGACTACCTCCACCGACACAATCAGGTAGCGTCGATTGCTTATCAACAGTTAGCACAGAAACACTCACTTATTAAGAACACGGTCCCATACTACAAGTATACACCACAAAGCGTACTAGAGTCAACCTCACATAAGCTGTACTGGGACCGTTCCATTCACACAGACAAAACTATACATCACAACAGACCTGACATCACACTTGTTGATAAGGTCAACAAACAGACCTATCTCATTGATATTGCAGTGCCTATCAGCAAGAACATGCAGAAAACTCATGCTGACAAGATCAGTAAATACTCAGACCTAGCACACGAGCTTCAGAAGCAGTGGAGGCAGGACCGAGTACGTGTTGTACCCATCGTCCTGTCCGCCACTGGTCTGGTGCCTCACACATTGCACTACAGCCTCAGCACACTAGGACTTCACAAAAACACTTATGCACAACTCCAGAAGGCTGTGGTACTCAACACAACACGCATAGTTAGGAAATTTATGGACACAAGCACATATCCCTATCTATTCTTCCAAACCCTTTTTTTTTTTTTTTTTTACTTGGCAATATGTGTTTTGGTCCTGACCCGCCATATTGTCTTAGCTGGGGAAACCCAAGGTTTGAAACGTTTTATCGATATAATAATAATAATAATAATAATAAAATATTTTTTATTTCTCAATGATTTAAAATTTACAGTGCAGTCCCACCAAGGCGAAGAAATCCCTATCAAACGGGTTCTGGAGTTAAGTAAATTTTATAGAAAGTAATAATAATAATAATAATACTTTTTTGGAGAGAGCTGTTTTTTGTTTCAAAATTTTCAATAGAAGGTGAAATACATTTCACAAGAGTTGGTAAGAATGTTAATAGTTTCAGCTGAGTCACGGGATGACAACAGAAAACAGCTTTTCCTGATGGAGCAATTATTGACTGATGGTGGAATGAACTACGTTGGAGTGACACAACTCAAGTGAACATTTCTTCCAACAAATCAAAGCGGAATCTCATAAACTAATATATATTCTTAAAATAATTTATCATTGGTAATAATTTTGTAAGTGGTCTTGACATCAAAATTTTTTCATCTAAATTCTGACTAATGAAAAGAATAATAATGAAAATTTACGATAGATTAGTTATTACAAGATTACAAATATAACTTCTTTTTCGTTTACATTATACTTAGGACGAAAAAATCCTAATGTGAATCGTAATTACTTTTGTTAAAATGCATTAAAGACTTAAGTCTAAAAGAAACTTACAAAAGATTAGCAGCTGTTTTTGTCATTTATACAGCAGCTGTTATTATCAAAAGATGTTAGTTGTATAATACACAATCACAGGTGATGCAGTCATTCGCCTTTTCACATCTGCAGATCATCTGCTCTTGAAGAATAGAGGACTTGTACGTTCTGAGAATATTCTCCGCGTATTACTTTTTTGCTGAATTATTATTTAGTGTTCCATGTTGAAACTTCCTTTTTGTCCTATTTAGTGTTCCATGTTGAACATTCGTTTTTGTGCTGGACCTCTTATTTTTCGCCTATAGGACTGCCTTAGGTTGCATATTTGTTGTTTGTCACACAATTATCAGTTTATCTACGATTCTATTATGTAAAGAGAAGTTCATCAATTCAGCATTTGTTACAATAGCGGAAATATTGCAGCCACTAATGCTTTTGATCCAAGCTCATATGTCAATCATTTTACTCATTTGAATGGTCAGTCTTTCAGTGACTATGTGCTTGCTTTATAGCAATCCATTGCTACATAGTTCATTGTCGTGAAGCATGATATAACTTATCTTTACAAACATGGAATCCGGAAAATTTAAGAATAAGGAGCAGTTACCCTTCAATAAACTGAATGCATTGCATTTGCTTGAACGTAAGTAAAAAATAAAAAGACAATTTGGACAAGAATAAAAAAAAAAATAGAGCATTTCATCCACAAGACTCACTCAATCTCGAGTAACATCTCTGCTTCCTAAAGAATTGATCATCTACTTTTCTCTTAAATAATTTCTAGAGAATAATGCATTGAGCAACATCAAACTTTGTACTGTCTCGCTTTGATTCTGTTGGTGTCTATTTGTTCATTGAATAGCCTCTCTTCGTTACAGCCAAACACTGTTTTCTCAATGCACTGATCAACATCAAACATTCGTAGTTCGTAGGTGAAAAGTCAAATACAAAAGTCCAGCTGGGATATTTGTTTTGGTTGGATGTCAATAGCTTTTCAATTCGACAGTAAAATGAGCTGTTCATAGGTGCCTATCTGCCCTTTTGTAGTTCATCAAATAATATTGAAGAGTATATATAAACTCTGGAGCTGTTTTTTACTCCATTTAAACTACTTACGCCTTTAATGTTATATATACCGGGTGATTCATAAAGTATTGGAAAGTACTGGTGGCTTTCATCGCCCCATATCTTTTAAACTACTGCTCATTAAAATCTGAAACTTTTTATATAATTATTGAAATTCATTTTATTTGCATTCAAACACTCCGATATATCGAAATTATTATCCAAAAAAAATATTCGACTGTCTCCTAAAAAGTCATTTGTCAGAATGCATTTTCAAAAAAATACAGTTATTTTTTAAATTTAACAAAGGAATTAATGACAAAAGTGTTTAGATTAAATTTTCCTAATTAAGTTTCTGTATCATTTGAATATTGGATCCAGACTTTTAGAGTTTAAAAACATCACAACAGTTACTTAAATATTCGATATATTGGGGATGTTTGAACGCAAATAAAATGAATTTCAATAATAATGAATAAATAATAACATGAAAATATAACTCTTATAAGTTTGACGATTTTATATAAAAGTTTCAGATTTTTATGAGCAGTAGTTTAAAAGATATGGGGCGGTGAAAACCACCAGTACTTTATGAATCACCCGGTATATTGACAGCAAAGTTTTAATAAGATTTAAATTCTATATAAAAGTAATTACAACTATATCATTTTGGAGAAAGTTTTGCAGTGGCTCCATTATTTATTGTATACTCCAAATTACCACCGGAAATCATGAGTCACTAACGGTTGTTGAGAATCTGTTTTTAATTCCACAAATATTTCGTAAATAGTCATTATAATTTTTCTGTGAAAAACGATTGCAAAATTTGTGTTTTCATTTGAGATCTGACAATACTGCCATAGGAAGTTGTTGTTTTTTTTTTAAAGTACATTTCTCACACTAGGTGCTGACACTGAACCATATGGATGAGATACTAGTCTTTCAACAGAAAGTTATACTTTTATTTTTTTATTTTTTACGTAGTCTTATTCGTTTTATATCAGTCCTTTATATCAATGAAAGGGTTTTGCTTTATTCTGAAAAGAACAGCAAAGTGGAATGGTTGATATCCTGTTCTAAATGGTGTTGATAAAAGGAGGGAAATATTATTTGTAATGAACGGAAATAGCAAATTGAAGAATATTAATAAAAATAAATAGAGCGAAAAAAAGGAAATAACTGAAGCATCGCAATACAATTGTACATCCGAATGTTCATTTGTTCTAGATTTTTCTAATAAGTTCGTAATATATATATATACATATATATTTTTTCATAGATTTCCAATTAACCTTCGAATATATTCAAGAGTTTGTATTTTGAAATAAATAAAAAAATTAATAAATCAAGGACTCTAACTACTGATCTTACAAGGTTTCATAAATTTAGGAGCTCGTTTACAAGAGCAATTCAAAAATCAGAAAGAAATTATCATATATGACTTAAAAACGTAAATCGATAACCGAACTGAATGACGTGCAAGAAAAACTGCCTACAACAAGTCGATGTACAGGTAGTACTCACTTTACGATTATCTGCTTAACGACCACTCGCACTTACGACCTCCTCCCTTGAAGGTACAACTTCTATTTTATTGTCGTCATCTCCCTTACCTGGACCCTCTGCAGCTCCAGATAACCAAATAAATAAACGATAATATTAACATATGCATGTCCTTTTATGAATAAATTTGAAGTTTGTTGCATAATTTTTATAATTTTATCATTTTACAACCATCCCGACGCAAGCTCCTCGCTTATCGACCAATTGGCTTAACGAAGTAGTCGTCGGAACGAAACTCGGTCGTAAAGTGAGGAGTAATCTGTACTTAAGAGTATATTAAAATTCGAAATTAGAATATTAATGAACTCAGATAAATACGAAACTTTTTATTAGATCTTTGGTTTATTTTCTGAGATCTTCTGTATGATGTCGATACACAAACATCTTTCGAGAACTAGTCTAAATGTATTAATAGGTAATTTAAATGGATGCATTTTTACTGAGCTTGCAATGACTCATTGACTATTCGATTTCAATGTGTTTCTCTGGTTATCCATTTGTCTTTTTTGTAAGCGCATCACGTTAAAACAGCTGGACAGATTTCTATAAAAATTTAATCTGTAGCTAATTTATGTTCTAACTTTACACTAGTCCCGTTTAGTTTGGTCTGCATCCTTCGTATGACCCCAAAATCCAAAATTAAGCAATTAGATGGTTTCTTTAAAATGTCGTAGGATTCTTATTAATGGTCTAACTTAAAAAATAATACGGTTATTTTGTTTTCCATCCTCTCTCCCGTTTTTTAAATAGATTCCCCAGCGCTGTATGCTTAGTTCTCACTAACGATTGATAATTGAGCGTATGTAAAGTATACGCGTGTAAATTATTACGCTATAATTACCTTATCAGAGATAATAATACTTATCAGCAGTTTGAAGAAAACAAAATGAATATAAAATTTTTTATAGTATTATTTAAACATTATATACATGATTACTAGACTTATATGTAAAGTTCCCACACATTGAAAATTAAAGAGTTAACAACAAATAACAAAAGAAGATATTTCATACCATACTTAAACAAAAATAGTCTGACTTTAAAAGAAATTTGCAAAAGTTTTGGTTTCAATGTTGGATTTGAATATAACAACAAACTGAAAAACATTTTATGTTGCAAATTGAATAGTAGTGTTAAAAAACATGAAATGGGAATAATTTACAAAACAGAATGCAAGAATTGCGATTTATTCTACTTAGGAGAGAGTAAAAGGACAGTGAAGGAGCGAATGACGGAACATGGTTGCAGCATTAGGAACAAGTACATTGAAAAATCAGAAGTGGCAGAACACTGTGTGAACAGAAATCATTGTATTAACAACGAGATCAAAATTTTATGTATTGAAAGAGACACCAAGATAAGAAAGATAATAGAAAGTATGTGTATCCGGAACACAAAAAGAAAAAATATGAATAGGAATGATGGTTTTGAAATAGAGAACTATTTCATAAGATTAGCTAAAAGTTTTGTAGATAAAATGTGCACAAAATGTAATAATAAGGTTACAATCAAGGAACTAAATTGTTAAGCCGTATCATATATTATGTTAAAGCAGTGGTGCCCAACCTTTCGTAATATGGGGGCCAAAATTGACTTTGCTGTGAATCTCGCGGGCCACAATGTGGCGGAATCTCCTATTCAACATCCAAAAAAAAAAAAACCGAATCTCCAGGTTCAACAACCAAAAAAAAAAAATACACCGAATCTCCAGGTTCAACAACCAAAAAAAAAAAAACAGGATTAAAACTGCGGGCCACATGTAACACCTTCGCGGGCCGTAGGTTGGGCACCACTGTGTTAAAGAAAACAAAGATTGTAAGTAAATGGTATTGGTTTCAAATATTGTTAATATTTTCTCGAGGAGTTTAACGTAATTTGGAGTAATGTTCTTCAACTTATTGTTATTTTAGGCTTGAAAAAGAAAAGACGTGTAATCTTTTCGAAAATTTGCTTTTTCATATTAAATGTAGTTTTTACATTTAAATTTGGTGTGATGTTAGAAATGATTACTAGACTATCTTATGTAGTAGTAGAGAAAGGGAAACTAGAAGGGGAAAAGAAACCTTAGGAAAATGGAGCAAACTACGATATTAATGATTCAAAACAATGATTATTATCAGTCAAGGGGCAGATTTAGTAAGTTATTCCATTTTCAAATTGAGAGATCTAGCATATTCTGAGCTCATACAACTACACAACTATATCAACAATTTGTACTCTGCAAAAAAACATTTAATATTTAATTTAAATTGCTCAAATTAAAGTATCATACTACAAATACAGGGCGAATCAAAATTCCCTGTACAAACTTTAAAGGTGGGTCAGGAACACAAAAGCAAACCGTATTCATAGTGGAACGTATATCCGCAAACGTCACCCGAATGTACTAGCAGGTACACAAAGGTTCAGAAATAAAAGACAACAAGTAAGGTAGAGAACATGCTTATTAGCCTTATGTTTACAATACGACAGTAAGGTGTACACTTACAGGTTCACAGTAGGTGCACAAAGTTCCTTCCACCAACAATAACCCACGCTTCACAACGTCGATGCATGGATTGCCGAACATGTGCAAAAATGCGAGGCCTTTCGTGGACTCATCAACTCCGTTTCCGTTCGCTGCCCCATAGGCTAGGTGCATATCTGCCCTCTCAATATTACGGAAGCGAAACATCCTACTCGAACAAAGTCAACATCTCACATGGCGATGGCTCACACTACCCAACTAATGTGCTGTCAAACAGCGCCCTCTAGCACATTCGAATTGCATTTGCATTTCATACGTTCCACTATGAATACTGTTTATTTTTGTATTCCTGACCTACCTTTCAAGTTTGTATAGGGAATTTTGAATCGCCCTGTTTATTATGTAATTGGGTATTTTTTTACCAACTTTTTTTTTCTCAATGTTTAATTATACTAAATTTAAACACCGCTAATGAAGTTTTAAAATACAGACCGTCCCCGACTTACGTAGTCCCGAACTACGTAGATCGGAAATTGCATAACAGGTAAAAATTAAAAATGAAATTTCGAGTTGCCCGAACTTTACGCAAAGCTAATGTAAGTATTTGAGGCATTGCAACGCTACATCCATCCTATTACCCTATTACCAGACACCATCCGACCAATTACCACTTGTATCTCCTTATGTAAAAAACGATTTCCACGAGCTTCAACATTTTAAGTTATTTCTGATCGGTTATTAAACACCCTGATCAAAATACGTCGCTTTACTTTAAGCTTTTAAAATCTTTACTCAGAATATCTCTTACTTTTCTTTCTGAATCTTCGTTTTTTTGTAATTTGTTGTATCGCCAGTACTTCATATTTTATCAGAATGTTTTGTTTTGTTTTTATCTAAAAGCTGTATCGACAAAGAGCACCTACGTAAGGATCTGCGGAACCCTTATACATCGAGTGGAAGACTATCTGTATAAGTGTCATATTCATTATAATGATATCTTAACATGCTTTATACATAAGGATGTTCAGAGAAAATAAAACAAATGTTCTTAGCAATAACAGTTTTCGAAATGACAATATTTGATTAAATTGGATTATTTGACTAAGTTTGATATCTGTGTCAATTTAAGTTTTTGTTCCAGTATTTACTGTGATGAAGCAAGAATGCCCATTTTTCCAATCACACTTTGAACTGTCATTAAATCTGACAGTTGTTTAATCAGGGAATCTGGACCAGCTGTTTCGTCGTCTGCCACTCGTACTAGCAGAATCCAAAACATCCGTTAGAGATTCAAAACCTTAATCAGCTACCTGTTAGGCATAAAAGGATTGAAAACAAGGAATCACTCACATTAAACATCTCAGACCTCACTTGTGGGACCCTGGAATGTTTTTGGGTTTTTTTTTTCCTTTTTATTCCTTTGATCAGAAACTGATCAGTTTCTAATTTGCACTTAAGGCAGTAACTTTTTTTTTTTTTATTTCGTGAATTTAAACATTACAGTCCTACTAGGTATTCTCATGTACCTGTGGTCTAGGTGTTGAGAGTATAGTGAGAGTAGTTAACTACGGTTGTTACTTAATAAAGAGTACATTAATTATAGTGTTAAAAATATTACAAAAAAATAAGAACAGTACATAATTAGAGAGAATTAGAAATATTACATAAAACTAACAACTATATCGTGAACAAGATGTAAAATTTAGTAGAGTGGGAAAAAAAATGGAACCTCCATAAATATAAACTAAAATCATAAAAACACATTAAAAATAAAGAAAAAGAAAATTCATATGCTGAGCTCTGCCAGTCTCAATGAACTTCTGATGCGCATGTAAATAAAGAAAAAGCGCCTAAAAATTTTTAAACCCATTAAAATTAATGTGTTTAGACAATTTTAGGCGCTTTTTCTTTGTTTACTTGCGCATAAGAGATTCATTGACACCTGCTTTGTTCATTCTGATTACTCTCAACTGATGATCGCCTAATAAGCGTGAAACAGGCTTGTCTTGAGATGTCAGTTTGAACATTGGTCTAAAATTTTAATGTGCGAAGATATAAATTTTGTTTGTTGCAATCCCTTTGGCAGGAGCTCAAGGGACAGTCTTTCACTGCCTTCTCGTAGCAAATGGATAAACAATTCATTCGTTGATGAGTCCTAACGAGGAAGAAACATGTCTTAAATTCCGATTGCTGGAAACTCAAGGTGTGATTGGGAAATTACAGCATTTTAAAGTTTAATTAAAAGTATAAAGTACTTAAACTTTATCAAATTTAAATCAAATTTAACGTATGTGACAATGTTATTACATAAGAAAGAAAAAAAACCCGCACATAACTAAACAGAAATTCACTGAGCTAAATTTTGGTTTTTGTACCGGAAATCGGAGACAGTACTGTTTCGAACTATTAAACTCTCATCAGTTTAATTACGTATTTTTAATTTTAAGTATTGATTTAATGTTCTAGAAAAAAAAAGATGTAAATGTAACAAAAATAATTCTAAGGCACAAGAATAACTGAATAACAAAAGTGATAAAAGTAAGAGCCATTTTATTCTTACAAGTTAGATTATATTTGTATAAATAATGAATTAGAATATTGAACGATCTTCAAGTAAAATCAATATATTTGAGTATCTCGACTATTCATTTTTTTTAGTACTGCATGAAACGCAATGAACTCTATACCAAAGTCAGCAACAGGTATTACGTTCAAACAATAGCTATTTGTGATATTTTTAAAACAGAAAATTAAGTATGTTGTTTTCTTTCGTGGGATGCCATTAGAGGAATCACGAATGTAATTTTATTCTTAGACTACACAAACACAGACATGGTTTATAAAACCCATCAAATGAGCAATAATGACTAAAATCCCAAAGCCTAACGGCAGTTCCTCTTATTAGGTGTGAAAACCTATTTTTAATTTGAAAAATTTTCTTTTCATTGAAATATTAACATATTTGAATTTACTAAAAACTATTTATAAATATAAAATATTTGCTCGAAAAACATAAGATAGATTTTGATTTTAAAAAACTAAATCAAAATGGCAAAATTTAACGTGGGTGCTACAAATATAACAATAAAAATAAGCGTAAAAACGACCATATTTAAAGAATTCACTGAACTATTTCTGGAATTTACGAACTGGGAACCCAACACAGACTGTTTCGATGTTCCTACACATCTCGTCAGTTGGATTCGCCCAGTGCTCATAGCTCAGTGGAATCCAAAGCTCAGTGGGTCGTTGTCTTGTTTAATCTTGTCTTTCGTTAATCTTTCTTTGAATGCAATATTTTTTCCAATCTACCTCATTTAACTTCATATTATACAAATAGAGTTCTATTTTATCCCGGGATGAGCTTTTGCAACTAGTATTTTTTCTCTTTATTCTTAAATCTCATATCACGTTGTGAAAAGTGTTTCTACCAAGATGTATTCGTATAAAAATCTTTATTTAGATCTAAGTAACTTTTTTTTTCTTATTAATACACAGAAACTGCTTTGAATTTAGGCTTAAATTTATCTTCATGTTAAATATATATTTTTCATGTTAAATTTCCTGAGTAATGCCATAGACAGGAAAAAAAAAAAAAAAACTAATAGCAAATTTGTAGATAAAAACATAAAAAGTGATTAACTCTAGTTGAGAGTTTGAGTCAATTCCCGTTCCTTTTCTAATCTAATCAACAATCGTTATGTTAAGGTCCTTATATTCCTCAAAAAAAGTAAGCTGTAATTCGAAAATAGTCTGATTGCGTAATCGACATAAAAAAAAAACAAAAACAAAAAAAAACAACAACAACAACATAGGAATTGGAATGGAAGCCTATTTTTTTTAAACTTTTTACTACAGAATTTTGCAAATTCGATTCCATGTAAAACTTGCTTCCTATGTCAGTCTTAAATGAATTCATTGACTTCCTATGTCAGTTTTTTCCATTCATTGGAAATAGGTTCGAGAAGTGAACCGCGTATCTCTGACGTAATGCACTCAAGACTTGATTTTTATCATTATTTATCAGTTCACAATAATCACTTTGTGAATGAATCGAGAAGTGCAAAAAGATTATAACAAAAAAATAAAGAATAGAAATTATAAAGTACTTAATATCCTAATTGCATACATATTTAAAAAATGGTTATTTTTTTTTATTTTTTACATTCATCTACCGAAGCCTCACTAGAGCACTTGGGTAACTTTTGTCCTCTGTTTGCTCATTCGCCTACATTGTCTACATTGTTCCTATTAATAGGTCTGAACGGATTTTCAAAAAAGAAGGTTATTTAGGGTCCAACTTTTGTTTCCTTCAAAATTGACCCCCGAAATCTCTCTCTTAAACGGTTAGACCGATTTTTCTAAAATTTTAATGCGGTGATTATTTACGATCAACTGAAAATCAGATCGTTTATTTTGGACGACACCTCCATCCCTCTTATCTCAGCGGTGCAGGTTCAGTCCTCACTACGAGACGGATGGGCTCGCTTGGATATATCCTACGGTATTTGCAAATTAGCAAATCAATAATCAAATACAAATGTATTCATAGTTTTAGGAAAAAAAACTCATATCTATTCCTAAAATACATAACAAGTGTGATAAAAAGAATTTTTTTTATGGTATTTTTTGAGGTAGCTGCTATGGAAAAAAAATGTCTTCCCACTTCCCCAAAGACTTTTCGAGCAACGTAGTACAACTTTGAAATGGAAAATTCATCCTCCCTCTCATCTTTTATTCCTTTCTTATCAATTATCTGAAAATCCCTGTTCTGCTCTGAATTTATCTCTCCGCTGATGTATCATCCAAAAGTTAGATAATCAGTTAATAATGAACAACATTATTCATACATATTCCTCTATATTTTATCACAAGAGTTTTCGTGCAAATTATAAGTTAAATCCCTTGTAATTTTAAGGGATATAATTGTTGCTTTGTTTTTTGTTTGTTCATTATAACTTACAAATAAATAATAAATCCATATTCAGCATGACTGTGTAGGAAGATAAAATTTTAAAATGGTAAAATATTAACTGAACAATTTTACAATTTCACTTGAGCATTCTCTCCATTTGTTTTTTGTTGGTCTCTTTTTTTATCCGCGTTTGTTTATACACGGATCACGCTAAAACGGCTGGATGGATTTGCTGACAATTTAGTAGGAAGCTTATTTATGATTCAACTTGAACAGACACATTTATTTTGGTTTCCCATCCCTGAAATCCTCGCCAAAAAGTCTGGACTGATCTCCTTAAAATATGATTGGATAATTACAGTCGGACCTCGATATAAGGTCACCCCTTGGGACCTCGCGAAAGTGATCTTATAAGCGAGGTGACCTTACGCATTTGTCAATAAATAAGCATTATATAAATACAGTAGAATTCTTTGTAAAATTTAATATGTACAAAAATATCAATTTATTTGGTTGTATTTTTTTTAATTTAGTTGAACCAATTAAAATTAATGGAATCAGAAAGAAATTATTTTTTAAAAATTTTAATTCGGAATAAAGTTGTATACAAATAGAACTAGTACGCTCCAGCAAAGTACTGATGTACAACTGACCTTACTTAAAATAATGAATAACGCAGGACTGTCGCGATTTTGGTTTCATCTTTTGTAAGTTACAATGTTTTCTAAGTTTTGTAGTTTCTGAAAATTTAAGGCTCTGAGTGCTTCTGCTTGTGTCACCGCTTCACTTTTAGTATCACTGTCGTTATCCTCACTTTCTAATGCATTGGAATCTAAAACTTGCTAAACAATTTTGGAAATCGAAGCTTGAGAAGTGGTAGCAATTTCATCATCAATTCTCACATATTCACTTTCCCCTTCTGTCACACAGCCGCGATTTCTGAGATCTTGTATTAACACAGGTAAAAGAATATCATCTTCATCATCTTGTTTCCTAGAATTTGAGGGGATGAAGTGCTTTATGCAAA
Source organism: Thereuonema tuberculata (assembly GCA_023159025.1). Lineage (NCBI taxonomy): Eukaryota > Metazoa > Arthropoda > Chilopoda > Scutigeromorpha > Scutigeridae > Thereuonema > Thereuonema tuberculata. Next base: position 4,931,725 of record JAFIDM010005346.1, read on the forward strand.
AGCTGTCCCTCCGTCAGTAGGAGAAATGACGCCGATAAAAGATCGTACCCACGGAAAAATTCTTAGAATTGAATCAGTGTGGCACTGAAATCACAGACAAAAGTGACCTTATATGCGATTACGGTATTTAAGGCCTGACCATATATCCGATAATCCATATCAAAGAATTCCTATTCAATGAGCCGGGACTTTAGAAAAGTGATCTTATATGCGGGTGACCTTACATCGAGGTCCGACTGTATTTACAATCAATTACGAACACAATTCATTTGTCTTCAGTTCTCCCCCCCCCCCAAATTCTCAAAATTAACTCTCCCATTGTTTCATACTCGGTCCTCACTATGGAATGGACAGTTGAGGTGCAGAGCAGCACCATATTTACATCTTTTTCTTTTTTTATTTTCTATCCAATTTAGATTTTATAGTCCTACTAGAGAAATTTCCCTGTCAGTAGCTTCTGGAGATTAATGTTAAGTACCTGATTAATTTATATATACTAATAATACAATTTACATGTAATCTACATAGTACAATCTATAAAAATTTAAAACACATATTTCGAAGTACATCCACTCTAATATGAAAATGCAGATAGGCATATATGTCTCTGTATATAAATATAGTACACAGGAGCATAAATACACATACGTGATGTCACGTTTACGTATATTATAGATACACATTAATATCACAAAAGGTAAAGTAATAAAAGGATATGTATTGAGTGGCGTACCAATGCCTTTGGGGGCCCGGGGCGGGAGTTCCATTATTCCACAACCAAAAAAAAAAAAAAAACGGAATCTCCAATTCAACAACCAAAAAAAGGGAAATCTTGCTTTTACAACCAAAAAAAAAGGAAATAAGCTGGCTGGTGGGGCCCCCTACGCTTGCTTTTACAACAAAAAAAAAAAGGAAATAAGCTGGCGGGTGGGGCCCCTCCCAGGCGGGGGCCCGGAGCTGACCGCCCCCCCCCCCTTGGTACGCTACTGTATGTATTAAAATATTACTAATCGCTACAATTTTCTCTTTTTTTTTATAGCTAATTTTATAGTAGGTAAGTTGGTGTTTTTACCTGGGAATTTTGTATAAAACGAGATATTTTCTAAGCTTGGATTCAATGTTTTGTAATTATTTAAACTATTTTTATCTTATTTCCTGTAATATAATTTTTCTTTTTAAGTCATTAAAAGTTTCTAGGTTTAAATTTTCGTCAAACTGATTAAATGTATTGTATTGTATTGCCGGTACGCACCGAAGTGCGCGCTTCGTAGCCGTAGCCTCCGTGTTCCAGGGAGCGCTAGTGTTACCAAGATGGCGAACCCCTAGCAGACTCCCTAGAATTTCAAGGGAAAGATACTGGGGTGGTTTCCCGTGGCCTTCCCCAGGACGCCATTAAGGAATGACGTCAGACCGAAGAGAAAGTGAAGAAGAGGCTGGACAACACAGGAAAGGAAATTGAAACAACCATGCCACTGCCGGGATTCGAACCCAGATACTGGCGCACTGGCCGCCACGGCAGACCGCCGTCGAGACCGCACGGCCACGCCAGCACGGCACTGATTAAATATGGTAACAATTATTTTATTTGTTAATCTTAAGCCGTAGTTATTTCGAGTAGAGTGCTTCTGGTCGAATAGATCGTTGTGCATTGGGTTTTATAAAGGAGAGTAAAATAATTCTTTAGTTTAATTAATAATAACATTTCTGTCAACTAAGAAATCGATAAAAGAACGACGAGTACATCTTTAGTCTTAACGGAGTTTCACTTTTTCTTATTTTTCTTGATTATTAAAAATAAAAATACGAATCAAAATTATTTTAAAATTAATAATCAAAGTCCTTATGTAATATTTTAATTTAAAGTTATTTATACAATGCAGATAAAATGTTGTTTTTGCTGCATTTTAATGATCTATATTATCTTTTAATGTAAGGTTTACAGTTTCAAAAATACATCAAACTAATTTTTCAAATTTCAACGATGTTAAACAAACAAAACAGCAACAACAAACAACCTCTTTGAGAATAAAACAAGCAAGTGATTTTTTTTTTCTTTTTGCTGTAATTTAGGAAAACCGTGATTGTCAACAAGTGAAGACCCCTCCCCATTAGGCTACAATTTGAGCATTAAACGACCTTTGACACAATCTCATTTTTTTACGGTTACAGATCTGCTTCCAAATTAAAGCAGTATTATTCTTTTTAAAATTAACTGTTTCTGTAGTGATTTGAAATGGATCCAACTTCCAATTGAACCAGTCAAAAACATGGACAGAGTTCTGAAGATAGAGAGAAGCTCCCTTGCGCTCTAAAATAAGTTCAATGATTGACAGATATTTTAAGATACTATAAAAGATCTCACGAACACTTACTATTTCAAGTTGTTGAAAGACCAATAATACGATATTTTGCAGATATTATAATACATTGCAAGAAATCCCCGTCCTTTCCGTTTATTACTTTGAGAAAGTACCATGATTCATACAAATAAAGTGGTCATATAATGAGAATGTTACGCAGACTGAAATATTCGCAAGTTCGCAATGGCTTTTTTTTTTTTTTTTTCAGCTTTACGGAAACTGCAAAGAAGCTACTTAATTCGTTCTTAGGGCTTCAGAAAAAAAATAATAAATAAAAAAAGCTGATAGTTTTGTAATTGAAATTGAACTGAAATTATCATTAAACGCATTATTAGTAATAAACTTAATATATTAATTTCGCAAAATTGAAAAAGAAAAGTAATAAAATAAAACATAATTGTATCACAGATACTGGATTTTGATTTAGATACTGTATAATATGTATTTTTTTAATGTATTTGTTTTGTATTTCACAACTACCTATTTTTTTGTATATCGCTACCTTTTATTGCTTCTAACAGGACTTTACTGTTAGACTTCTGATCTATTTTAAATGCTAATAAAGTTGTTGTTGCTATTATTATTTATTAAATCTGTCGTTGATAACCAATTGGCTTTATGGCTGCAATACACGTGCTTCAAAACTTGCTACGCGAAATTGACGTAGTTTTACACGAACAAGTAAACTTCCAATGACAAGTCTCGTTTTGCTCTCGTTGATATCGTGATTAAGAATGCCTTGAAGCGAAGCGACTAAAAGATTGGTTTTCAGTTTAAGTTTTGTTTTTTAATATTATTAATTAAATTTAATTAATAAAATTAATAATTAAAAATAATTAAATATTAAATTTAATTACTATTACAAATGTAATATTTTTTACTGAATTACATCAGATATTAATTGTTTTTTAATTTTGTTAATTTTTCCGTAGTTTATATTTATCCCATTTGTTTAAAAAGTACTTAATTAAATTTTTAGATCTGAGACCAAAATTATTCTTTGGTCCAGTTACATTAAAGATATTTAACCAATTACTTTTAGTGCTTATACTATTTTCATAATTAAGTTTGGCTTTTCTAATTCAAAAAAGTTAATTAAAATTATTTTATGTATAAATTTCTCTTTAATTATTAATATTTGTAAATTTTATTCGAATATTTTGATTTTCTTGTTGTGACATACTGTAGTTTTAAAGTTGACAAAAATATTATTAAGACAGTTTTTATAACAAATTATTGATATTTTTAATTTAACATTTTAAGTATATCCAGCAATTTAATGCATAATTTAAAACTGAATCGATAAGAGGTTTACAAATTATCAAATTTTGTTTAAAAGGAAACAAATTTCTTACATATATAAATAAGTACAAACTTGTAAGAGTGAAGTAGGCCTATATTTCAATATTTATGATTGAATAAAAATGAGAATCCCATGTAAATTTTTATCGGACATCTTTCAAAAATGATAACAATATTATAATCTCAATTTATTACTTACTTGAAGTGCAAGATATTTTTCTGAGACATAATCAATTTTATCACAGTTACATCTTATATTATTTGTAGAAATCAAATTTAGACAATTCAATTTGAGTAATGTAAGAAACAATTCATTATCCACAATCTTGTTTTTATTTTTAATAAGTCATGACTTTTGTTTTTTATTATTCATTATCATTTTATTATTTTTAGTCCATTTTATAATGTCATTTAAATCGTTTTGGAGAAAATTCAATTCAGTCAAATGATTTTTATTACAAGATAAAAGAAGACCATCATCCGCATAGATAAATATTTTTGAGTTTTTAATGGAATTACATAAGAATTTATATTTAGTATAAACAACAATGGTCCCAAATTGGAACCCTGAGGAATTCCAATTTTAATATTATAAAGTTTACTAATAATATTATTTAATTTAATTCTAAATTTTCTATTATGCAAAATAATTTTGTAATTAAGTCTTGGTTCCCTAACATCCACTGAATTTAATTTTTAACAGTAAATTATGATTAACGTTATTAAGTGCTTTTTGAAATCAATGAATACAATATATTAATAATTTACCATGCTATTTATTTAAATTATCGGTTAAATTACTTTGTAAACTTTTCTAATAAATTTGTCGCACTGTTTTGTTTTTTTGTTTTTTTGATAATGCAAATTGATTTTTATTTAAAATATTCATTTTATTAATATAATTATATGTTGCATTTGTTAAATAAGTCTCCATAATTTTTGAAATATTATATAAGTAAAGATGTAGGGCGATAATTTTCAAAGTTATTATGTATTCCACCTTTATAAATTGGGGCATAGAAATTCACGTCGGCTGACTGTTTTGCCGAAGTTTTTTCTCTTGTGAACGCGCACAGTAGTTGGAGATCGAAGTCGCTGTATCCCTGCCAACGTTGCCGATTCCTTAGAGACACAAATCAACCGATCATCGTCCAATGTGTGCTAAGCTTTAGAAACTTGTTTCTTGAAACTTTATTAATTGAATCATGTTTTTTTTTATTTACTCGTTAAAATAAAAAAAGGTGTAGGTGACACAAGAAGTCAAATGTTCAGTCCGACGTTCGCCCGCCTTTCACTCCCGAAAAGAAAAATTTTCGGGAAAGAAATATTAAAATCCTCATTTAATAAAAGGCCAGGTTTCGTCTGGAAGAGAAAGAATCGGATAAAAAACCCAGATCCCTCGTGGCCCCAATTTGCCTGCATTGCATTGCTAAGGGGTAACATCATTCATTTTATCCATTGACAAATTTGGAACGGTCAGCCAAGAGAATATTCTTAGACGATGCTAATGAATTCCTGCTATTACTTTAATCTTTATTGCCCTTCCATCACTCCGTTTATTATATCTTCTTGATGAAATTAATTTTCCTACTCTAACTTTAAAAACTATTGGTCATCAATGATATTGATCTTATGAATATTCAGATTTCAAAAATGTAGAATTTGACTCTTATATAGTACCTTTAAATGAAATATCTTCAAACTCATTCCGACTTTTAGATGTAGATAACCGAACAGTTATCCCTATAAATACACAAATTCGAGTTTTAATTACTGCAGCAGATGTTCTTCATTCATGAACAGTTCCTTCCTTAGGAGTAAAAGTAGATGCAGTCCCTGGACGTCTTAATCAGACTTCCTTCTTATCTAACTTTCCAGGAATCTTCTTTGGTCAGTGTTCAGAAATTTGTGGAGCTAATCACAGCTTTATACCAATTGCTATTGAATCAGTAAATATTAAATCTTTTATCAACTGAATTAAATCGATATACATTAGATGGCTGAAAGAAAGCAATGGTCTCTTAAACCATTTTATAACAATTATCACCTGTTTCTAATGAGAAGACTAGTTAAATTATAACATTAGCATGTCAAACTAAAATTACTTCACAGTGTCTTCTAATTCCTCAAATAGCTCCAATAAACTGAATTCTTATATCCTCATCTTTTATTATCATCCTCCTCATAATTTTATGTCTTATTCATAGATTCTATTTAAATGATAAATCTGAAGACTTGCCAAATATTATTAAAGAACAAATTAAGTGAAAATGATAGTTAATCTATTTTCTGTATTTGATCCATCTTCATCAATTATAAATCTTAGCATAAATTGAATTAGAACAATTTTAGGTTTATCCCTTATCCCTATATAATTATGAATAATTCCTTCCCGATTCAACATTCTATGAAAATTATTCTTATCTTACTTAAGAAAGGAGTTTAAATTGCTATTGCCTAAATCTATTACTAGCCCTCTATTAATTTTTATTTCCCTATTCTTTCTAATTATAATAAACAACATCCTAGGTCTATTACCATATGTTTTTACCAGAACAAGTCATATGCTTATAACCCTTTCATTGGCCCTCCCAATTTGAATGTCATTCATAATTTATGGATGAATCATAAATACTAATCATATATTTGTACATTTAGTACCCCTGCTATTAGCATCGTGAGATTTGGTAAGATTTGGTAAGATGTGGTGGGACCTCCCCCTCAAGTGAGATTTAGACAATATTACAAAATATTACAAATATAACATATAATGGAACATATTTGTATGTAGAAGTCCAAAGTATACAGTGAATGAAACAATAAATTCAAAGAAATTGAAAGAATTCAGCAGCACGAATAATCATGCACCAATCACGTCATGTTGGGAAACGAAAATACACTGAAACTTCATCGTTAAAACCATTGTTATCATTACGTAATAACACAAGTACTTCAGAGGCAGAACAAGATAAGGAACTGATATGTCCTTTTATCTTTTGTTTTAATTGGAAAGGGATATTTGAGTGTGTGTTTTTTCAGAGACGTTTTTGCTCAGATTGATCTCATTTCAATTTTCTTTTCAATTAAGGACATTTTCTGAAATTTAGATTCAACTTGCTATTTGCTAAGAGAACTTGTAAATATTAAAGTTTAGTGTTTATCGAACTAATCTTCTAGGTGGCTTCATCCCTAGCGGAGGTACCATCTGATTTCTTATCAGATGTGATCCAGAGTTTCTCACAGCCCTCTGTCAATAAAGCGTCATTTTCGGTATCAGAAGATAAGACTCAAAACTCTAATCTAATGACGTCTAAAGCAAATAATAAATAAAATTATAATGGCATCAAAAAAAGATAATTGGTGAACTAAATTTCGAAATTCCCTATGGAAAAGGTTCGTTAGTAAAATAAAGAAAAACAAATAATAGAATAATCTAAACCTATCATAAGAATATCTGAATTCTTATAGTGAATACAGGCCGAAGGACATATTTACTACGATTTTAAATTCATTGTGATGAAAAAGTTTTCATGATTTTTGTTTTTGTTTTGTTTTTTGGATTAAAATTGTAAAAAAGCAGAAAACCAAGGGTTTTTTTTTTTTTTTTTTTTATTTCTTACGATATAATTTCATCTTGAAATATCAAACTGAAATAGCTCAGTTATTCATCGCATGGGAGGAATTGAGCATGCGCAGAACTAGAGTTCATTTTGTGGGACTGATGTTCATGTTTTAAATTGGTTCATAATCAAAGCAGCCTCCAAGATTTTAAAAAGTATCTCAACCGCTTAACGAAAGATTTCGAGGGTCAGTTTTTAGGGATGGGAGGGGGAAGAGAACAAAAATCAATATGTTTATGCTTTAAATTAAATAAATAAGATACGTGCTAAGTTTTGTGAAAATCCGTCCAGTCATTTTAGCCTTGTCAACGCGAGCGTCGAAAACGCCTCGTTTAGCCCCAGGCATTTTTACGGATTTATAAAATGAAGTGCATCCTCGGGGACTGACCAACGGCCCGTGTGAACCAGACCAGCTTTGCTAACGCTGGCGTTGGTAATGCCTGTCGTGTAGACCGTTCTTTTTTACTTTCGCTTGGTTTTACATGGGATATCACTCGGTTCTGTAAGAACGTTAGGGGGCGGCCATTAATTACGTGAGATGTTTTTAAAAAATCTGGACCCCCCCCCTCCCCCTTGGTGAGATTTGGTAAGATGTGGTGGGACCTCCCCCTCAAGTGAGATTTAGACAATATTACAAAATATTACAATCTGTTATAATATGTATATTCTCTGAATTAAAAAGTTGACGTGAGATTTTCATTGACCACCCCCTCCCTTTAAATGAGATTTTGGTGAGATTTTGCCGGACCAACCCTCTCCCCCCCATTTTGAGCTCACGTAATTCATGGATTCCCTCTTCTTTCAATGCTCATGTAGATCAGGCCTTAAATATACAAAGAAATAAATGTATAATTCGATAAATTCAGGAGATCAACAATTCTCCAATACAGATCAAGAAAATAAACAAGGTAGGATAGGGATTAGTAAACCAATCACATTGCTTAGCAACGGCTTCTGAGTCACCTTTACTTTAGAATAGACTGCGGCGGGTGGTCTAGAAAACAGCGGCGGCTATTCAGGGGAAGTAGTTGAAGTGGCACTTCACCAATTATTTATAATACAATATTATTTATTTATAATATAACAATTATTATAAGGAAAAATTTATTTTCCTTATCACGTATGTTGGTTTTAATAGAAACGTATTTTTGTATTTGTAAGTCCCGCGCCGTTGGTGCGGGACTGTTCTGGCACCCAGCCAAGTGAAGTAGACTTTTTTAGGAAGTTTCTCAACCTCAGGGGTGGAGCCTAGCTGGATAACCGAAGCAATGGTTGCTATAACAACCATGACGTCACCCGCTGTATAGGTGAAGTTACAACTGAGAAATATGTTCTGTTCTTCCAATATGAAATTCTTTCGGAGCGCGCTTGTTTCCAGTCCTACGCTGTTTTAAATATAATCCTGTTTAAGATATAGTGTGTGTTTTATTAGAAACATTATTTTCACGTTGGAAAGACGAAGATAAGAAGAAAGTTATTATAATAGTTTATATTATATATTATAATATATATTATATCTAATATATATATAAT
>JAFIDM010005346.1:4958338-4972892 GCA_023159025.1 Thereuonema tuberculata
TTGTAAATAATATTAATGTTAGTCCTAGTTTTTCCAAAATATATATCTATATTTTTTAATTACCAGTTTTGTTAACACCTTTTAACTTAATTTTGAAATTGAATTTATCAATCCTCATATTGCGATGACTAAAACGTTATTCTGATATTACCGATCACGCTTCGATTATATCAGTGAAATTTTTTAATCTGATGTGGAATAGTCCGATTTTCTTTTTAATTTCCGCCATTTCTTAAGAGCTCGAATAAAAAAAGATCCAACTGCGAGTGACCATTGGACAAAAGTTGTACTCACCGCATTTCGAGTAGAAAGTGATGTCATTGGCGGTGACCCTCAGCCAAACGAAAGCAGTCACAGTCAGCCAACGAAGGAACATGGCGAAGTGTTGTGCGCTTCGACGAACTGTTTGCACTCTGGACTCCGTTCGACATCTGGAAATGGGCTGCGTGAAGTTTCCTGGTGCGCAGTGTTTTCTTTTATTATCGTGTTATCAGTGACAAGGTGAATACTACAAATATAAGCCAGGAAATGTGCAATCGACAATTTTTACAGTTAAGTTTTGTTAATTTCGTAACAAAAATTAACCGTACAAAAAAAAACCAAAGCAATTTAGTTCAAATATATTGGACTACATTGATATACAATAACACTATTTTTTTATTTGTAATGATTAGAAAATAGTAAACCCGGACACAAATTTCGAATTGGTAAAACTTAAATCAGAAATATTGTTTTTCCAATAGTTTACAAATTACATTCAGGCTTTCTGTTGGACTTTTTATAGTTTTCTAAATAAGTTTATTCTTATTTTCTTTACTATTTCCAAATTGCATTTAATTAAATGAAATCTTTGTAACGCGAGTATATTGTCATTCTTCTGACGGTAGACACCTGTTCAAAATGCCGATGTCTGTCTTACGTTTCATATAAAGATTACGGTACATATAAAGGCAGATCTATAAGCATGTCACATAATTACAGGATTTAGGTTTTTTTATGTTTTCTTCTGTCACCGGTATACAGACAATTTTCGTTTTTGGTTATTCGTAATGCAATAAAAAAAAAGAAGAACGAACCATTTAGAAGAGACAGTCAAACGCCATAAAGACTGTGGCCCGTCATGACTTCTAGAAAAAAAGTTTTTCTTAACTAAAAGATGGAAAAAAAAATATTAATTAGTTGATATGAAGTACTCGTAAATCACTTTATTTTTATTTGCACACAATTAAGTATGAATTTTTTAATTGAAAATATGGCAAGAAGTCCTAATCATGCCGAAGCGGCGTAACAATGTATAATGTCCCAATGGTCGACCGTCGCCATCCAGCCACCACGTTAGGCTTCGGAACGCGCAGTGTCTGTTCAGTCGTGACTTATGTTTAACTATATGAAGTGAATTTCGTAACAATAAACATTATTTCCAAGCCCAGCACCAGTCTGAGTAAGAAAAGATCAATTGAAGAAGAACTTTCCTAGAGGAATGGCAACTATAATATTGTGGTGTGTTATCTGGCCTGGTTCATAAAAATAATACAGTAAAACCTCGTTAAGTCGTCACTCAAGGGACCAAACATTTTTGACGACTTAAGCGGAGTGGGAATTTTTGAAAAAAAAACAAACAAACAAAAAACACTGAAATACAGTATTTTTAAAAATTGTAGTAGGATTCGGTGAGAAAAACAAGATTTTCAGAAAAAAAAAAAAAAACAAAACACTTTTTATAGTTGCCACATTGTAATCGTTTTAAAAGAAAGGCAATGTCTGTCTTTGAAACGCTCCAGCCAACGCTCCGCCGAAATCTTCAATGTTCAACTCCTTAACAATTTCCATGGTTTTTCTTTGAGAATCACGGCAGAAATCGGCTTATTTTGCGATGAGGCATGTTTTAGCCATCGAACTAAAACCTCCTCGATCTCGTCAAACTTCGATTTCCTCATTCTCTTTCTTTTGTCTTTGCAGTCAGCTTCTTCAATTACTTGTTTCGATGAAAGAATATCGTTTAATGTAGTCCTAGGAATATGGTGTTCTTTGGCAAAAGCTGTTTTCGAAACATTTGATTTTTCAAAAAGTGCAATTAAGTCATTTTTTCTTTAAAAGATAACGAGGTAAGTTTTCGTTTCCCTTGCATGTTAAAAACGTAATCGAACCACGAAATTGCAGAGAAAAAATAGCCCTTACAGCGGGGCTTACTCCTGTAAAATGAAGTCACACTCAGGAGCGGTCAAGAAAAACGTCTACACGCGACAGAGTCGCAGCGAGAAGTATGCTTTGAATGATTAGCAGCTAGATTCCAAGAACCCAAATCCTCCGAAGGGGTAGGAAAGGAATGAAGTGACAGGCATGGTCGAAAATTCCCCGTAAAGGCTTGACTTTCTTAAAGTGAAGGGGCGGGGCTGAAAAGACAACACGATGGATGCAAAATGGAGAAGAAAGATGCTTTTGGCCATTTTGAGGGTGACGAGTTATCCGGAGTAGAATTAAATTTGGTGACGGGTAAAGGAGGGTTATTTTACATTATTGTGTATGAGGCCTTGTCTCAGGAAAACGACGACTTAAACGGAGTGACGACTTATACGGGTGACGACTTAACGAGGTTTTACTGTAGTAGACTGACAACTGGGCTGGATCAAAATTCAGAACTAACTCGATCTGTTTATTTCAGGGAGAGCAAGGGTTTTTGTAGACTATGTACAATGATTTGTGATTGGTTGGTGCCCTTTAACAATTTATTGGAGGATTTAAAAGACATGTGATTGTAACGGGTTTTAACCGTGGTATATAAATTAAAGAGAATTATGGGATAGCCACCAGAAGGAATTGACCTTCTCCTTTGTTTTTGGACTCTCTTCATCAAGGAACACAGGCTTAAAAATCATTAGTAAAATATAATCATGGCTCAATACATAGGAAAGGTTTTGAAACTGAGCATCAGATTCAGCAGCAGCAGTAGCAACATGGCTGCAATTAATGAGGTATTTATAGTAAGTGCAGCTCGTACACCAATAGGATCCTTTCGAAGCAATCTTGCAACAATTCCTGCAAGACAATTAGGTGCCATTGCAATTGAAGCAGCTATCAGTAAAGCAGGCATGAAAAAGGATGTAGTGAATGAAGTTTGTATGGGGAATGTGTTACAGGCAGGAGAAGGTCAATCTCCTGCCAGGCAAGCCTTAATTTTTGCAGGATTGCCCATTACAACAGACTGCACCACTATTAATAAGGTTTGTGCCTCTGGAATGAAAGCTATTATGATGGCAGCACAAAGTTTAATGCTTGGACATCAGGAAGTTATAGTAGTAGGAGGAATGGAAAGTAAGTCTAATATACCATACTACTTAAGCAGAGGAGATGCACCCTACGGAGGAGTCCATTTAAGGGACGGAATAACCTTTGATGGCCTTACAGATGTTTACAATAATTTTCATATGGGCAATTGTGCTGAGGCGACTCCAAAAAAAATAAATTTAACTCGTGAAGATCAAGACGAGTATGCTGTGAGTAGTTATAAACGCACTGCAGAAGCATCAACAGGAGGCATTTTTAAAGCTGAAATTGCACCTGTGGTAGTACCAGGAAAGGCAGGAAAAGCTGATGTAACAATCTCAGAAGATGAAGAGTTCAATAATATCTACTCTATTGCAATCGAGGAAGTACAGACATTGGTGAAGTAGCACTCGTTTTAATTCGCAATGTGATGTGAACCTAAAAGTGACTGAAGAACTTTTGGAAATTGTTCCTATGCACAGGATACAATCACTGCAACTAATATTCATGCAAGTTCTTAATAAATATAAGTTATCATTGGAAAAGTTGCTTGTCTTGCAATTGATGGTGCCATGATGGGTATTACTAAGGGAGTTATTACAAAATTAAAAGAAACAGGCAATGAATGTGATATTAATTATTTTGTACATTTTCACTGCATTATTCACCAGTAAGTATTGCGTTCCAAAATTATAAATATCGGGCTTGTGCTAAAAACTGTCGCTAAAATTGTAAATTTTCTTCGTGGTCTTCATCATCGTCAATTTGCTTCATTTCTGGAAGACATAAGAAGTGAATTCACCGATCTATCCCTAAATGACTTTCAAGGTCATGAAGTCTTAAAACGATTCTTCGAATTCCTGGATAAAATTGTAATTTTCTTGGTGGCAGCCATGTGACCAATCTTCAGCTTTTGTTTTTTATGTAAATAAATGCTGTAAAATATTTTCTGTTCGAAAAATAACGTGTTTTATTTTTGTTCTAGTTTGTTTATTTTTTTAATATAAAAACATGAGGCCCTCGGCCTAAAGCAAATAGCTCATGTGGTCTCAGGTGAGAAACGAGTTTGACATGCCTGATTTAGAGCAATGTTTCTCAGTAGGTGGGACTCGAACACCTTCTACACAAAAGTTTGTTCTGAACTTTCAGGGACATCGCGCTTCTGTATTTTGTCGCTAAAGAAAATAGGTCCAACTTGCCAGCTTAGCAAAGAAGTGTCAAATGCGAAATAAAACGTTCGAAATATGAAATTTCATTTTTCTAAATGAATTCAATAACAATCTACTTTTCGTTAGGCAATAATATTTGTATTTAATCAAAACGCATTAAAATCAAAACAAACAAGATGGCGACTAATGATAGTTATAAGCTTTCTACACAGGATTTTTGTCGGATCTGCCCCTTTCAGACAGACCAAGTATATGCTAATGAATATTACGGAAGACCTTGTGAAACTAATAAACAAACAGAAGATGTAATAGAAATGGCTAGTGAGTTCACTCGAGTCAGTGAGAAAACGGTGAACTCAGTCTGGGAGAACTGAAATCTCCAGGGTAAAGAAAAAGATTTGCCGTTCGATGAGCTTCTATCAGTCAACTAAGATTGAACAATTCATTTCCTTTTCCCAGTCATGTACAAAAATAAAAAAAATATATATATTATTTTCCCTGACTATCAACAGTTCATTTCATTTTCCCACTCAAGTGAAAATACAGAAACAAAAAAGTATGATTGTCACTGAATGTCAACAGTTCAGTGAAACTTTGTAACTTTGTATCTTATATTTTAAAAGCAAATTCAAATGATTCTTTCTTCTTCAATTAAAGATTTTTCGGCTTTCAATCGACGAGAGTAACTTTTGAAGTAAGAAAAGCAAAATCACAGAAATGAACAATAATTAGGTTTCCAGAAATTGCTTTTTTGATTCCATTTCAAACCAATTCTTGAACAATTCCTTCAATACAATGCTTAGGTCAATAATGTATATATGCATATGTTTAGTAATATAAGTTAATTTTATTCTTATATTCTATACTTAAATTTCCAAATTGCAAATAATTGATTGAAATTTTTGCTTTGCAAAACTCGAAGAGCCAGATTTGAGTTTTGCCTGTTCTGTATATATACAATATATACAAATATATATATTTGTGTGTGTGATTTCGAATAATGAATAAAATTGAAGAAATAACATGAAGTAAAAAGGGAAAATCTGAGTCTTGCGTAAATCCTGGGGTTTCCGAATAGGTTTCGTTTTCTCTTGATAATCATTGTTTAAGGGAATTTCTTCATATGGAAACAATTTCCATTAATCCTCATTCAAAGAAAAAGAAGTTTATATGAATATATATCCTATTGCGGGATAGAAGTATTTGAATACATATTATTTTGAAGTTGGCGCGCAATGTTGTCCTTCCCTTCCGCGCCACTGTCTGAAGCACCTGAATTAAAAAGTGCATTAACGGTAACGGTGAATTTTTTTTATTATTGCAAACTGTAACACATTTGTCACTTGAAGAATAAATATTAAAAACAGTACGAAATATCTTTTTCTTATCAGTAATTTTGCAACTCTACATTCGCTCTGTCATTGAAACCGTTCGGAATAAGGCAAATGTCCTTAGGAACTATTTTTTGTTAGAATGACCAATAATTTGAATTACCAGAATATTAGCCTTTTCTCTTCGGACATCCTGTGTAATATTCATTCTCAACATTGTTGATTCAGTGAAGATAGATGCTAACAATGTTTAATTACTGCTATTTTCCTGACCTGGTAAATGGAAACTGAAATGGCTTATCCCTAAACCTCTAGGCCATGAGGAGTCCAATGGGTTATGACTTATGGGACTCTCATTCCCTGTTTAGGCTTTGAAGAGCTTGATATAGCTACACACACACACACACACACACAGATACGGGAATCCCAGTAACTCCTCCCTATTGGTTATCTAAAAAAAAACTTTTGTTGCTTTTTTTTTCTTTTTCTTTTGTGTTTGTGTTAAATTTTTACTAAGGTTGGGTTAAGTTCAAATATCTTTATTCAGTTTCACACTGAGTTCACCAACTTCTGTGATTTCATTGTATTTTTCTTGAGTGGTTGGTATCTATAAATTTACACATATAAATCTATCAATATAAATCTACACTTTAATAAATGATGAAAAATTAAAGCTTTGTCTTTAGCTATTTCCGTGTTGTTGTTTATAAGAAGTAAGTTTTACTTTATTACCAGGTTTGGTAAGTTTATGGGTCCACTTTTGTTAAAAAATCTCCTGTAATTCTATCTGCTATTTTAATATTAGTTGTATAAATAAAAGAATATTGTTACCTGGCGTTTTGTCCGCTCCCCCTTCAGCGCAGTCGACTCGACCCTCCCTGCGTACCTCGGCCGAGTCGACCTATCCTACGCCTATAAAACTAGGCGCGGAGCGCCTGAAAGTCAGTTCGTCTCAGCGGCAGAAGCCGCAAAGGTCTCCAGTTAGGAGAATCGAGTTGGTGTTTGGCGGCAAGCGAGCCGCAAGTGTTTCTCCAAGCCGGAGAAAGAGTAGTTGAGATAGTGGGGTGGCAAGCCAGCCACGGGAGAAGCTCTCCATAGTCGTTTGGAGCCAGAGAAGTTGAGGCCATCTCCAACGCGGACAGCAGAATTGCCCTCCCCGTGTTGGAAGCCGAGAAGCCCGGCGTACATAAGTCACGACGCCGACGGCTGACGAGAGGTATCGCCGTTCAGTTCAGCGGGGATTGTCAGACCACACTCCCCGCTTAACCTCGCTCAGAGCCGGCCAACGCCAGGAGACGTTGCCGGCAATCAAGAGGCCGAAGGTATTCGAAGTCCGAAGACCGAGACAGACCTTCCCCGAGGTGAAGACGATTTGCCAGGCCGGCAAGTCAGTCCCTTCCCGTCGCCAAGTGAACTGAAGTCCGTCCAACGCATGCCGTGAAGTCGACATCGACCCTCACCTGACCCCCACCCACCCTGTTGCTGATGATTTTGGCCAGCGGTGAAAATCGGCAGGCAGCAATATTATCAACATCAAATACATCTGCATTAGTACTTTTTAATAATTTCAATCAGTCATTTATTTACAGAATAAAAAAAGAAATGGACCTAGGTTAGTTCCTTGTACAGGACTCCTTTATTTAGGTATTTGAGTTGAATGTATCTTTTTCGATTTGTAATACTATTTCAAATATTTTTTTTTTCCTTTTATTCAAATTAATTGGAATGTCCTGAATAGTATTTAATTGCAATGATATCGAAGGCTTGGATTAGATCTAAGGCTGTTTGTACATTTATTCTTATTGAGATACAAATAATATTTTCACTTAGAATTAAGTAGTTTGATGGCTGTTTTTTGATTGGATTTGTTCTTTATAAATTACATTGTTTTGACTTTGATAGTTAGATAATATTATTTATAATTTATGAGATTGTACAATTATTTAAGGTCCTAAGTACTGTACTGTCGAAAATTTCAGTTTATCGTAGTAGATATTTAACAGAATGCTCAATTAATTAAAAATGCTTGGTTAAATGCTTTATTTCTAGATATTTATCTAGGTTATCAATGCTCTTGTGAATTAATTTTTTTAAATTGTTTATGCCATTAATTTTCAATCATTGGTTTGTCAATCAGATAATCTTTTTAGTTTTTACAGTTATATGGATAACCCTTCCTTCTACACGTTTTGACAAAACGCACATAAAACATTCGCCAATTGTTTTTCCAGTATCTTTTGTAGTTCCAGCCGATTGTTTTTTATTATCCTGATGTTCATAACTTAAGGGATCCTGCAGAATGAACTGCTCTGGTTGTCCGGTCTTCTGTTTCTGCAACCCCCCCCCTTACCAAGTTTGGTCCCGACGGGACTACCACAACAGTTCATTTTGCAAGATTCCTTAATTTAAGGACATAAGTGTACATCAGCAGTTCTTGAAACTGATAAAAAAAAACTGTTAGTGGTCCGGGGATCTTAACGCTTAGAGAGGAACAAAAAGTTCATAATATGTAGGTTTTCTACGATTTTCTTTCCTTTTACTTTATGTTTTTGTTTTGCGAATTGTCTCAGCAGACCAACGTATCAGTATTTACCTTTTCATTTTTAACTCGGTAACTGTGGTCTTGATAAAGGCAAAGTTTTATGCGCTCATCTGGACTCAATGAACCTACGGTTAACATTTAAAAAATAATCTTTATTATCTCAATTTTTACCACTAATATTATATTCTCTAGCATTTTCAGATATTTTAGTTGTAAACAAACGTTCACGCAGCTCATTCATTTGTAAGGATAGACTTTTGTAGATCTATTTGAACACGCTAGGCAAGCGAAATCTTGCTTTTCCTCTTCGACCTTTTTCTTCTTTGTCTGTTTGTCTCGCATCACGCTAAAATGGCTGGGCGGATTTCTATCAAATTTGGTTCGACATTTTATTTATTATCTAATTTAAAATATGAACATGATAACTTTGATCTCATAATTCGTAGTCTAGAAAACTGATACCGTAGTAAGGCATGCTCAAGCCCCACTAAGTAATTATATTGTTTATACTCATTTACCCGTCACTTATTGGAGACTGGGCAGCACTGATGAGGATATCAATTTGTGGACTGAGGGAGAATAGAAACCAAATTACTCATTTTTTATATTGAACCATAAATATATATCGTATGGGGCCGTCCATTCATTACGTGAGTTGTTTTTTAAAAAATTTGGACCCCCCCCTCCCCCTTGGTGAGATTTTGCCGGAACCCCTCTGCCCCTTTTGAGCTCACGTAATTAATGGATGACCCCTATCAAATTTGGAAGAAATTAGTGCAACCATTTAAGCGATGGGTTTTGGGAATCATTTTTGAGGAATCAGAGGAGTTGAGATCAAAATAATGTTTCTTCAGGCCGTGGTCTAGTAGATTAGAAGCAATCTTCTATGAGGCTGATGCGTCGGGTTCGAATCCCGGTGTCGGCTTGGATGTTTACTTTCTTTCCTGTGTTTGTCTGCTTATTCTTTTTCTCTTTCTCTTTCTCTTCCACTGTCTATGGCATTGAAAGATGTGAAACATTGTCAGAACTGAAAATGGAAAAAGAAAATTACTATCACAATTTCTGACCATTGTAGGGTTAGTGCGATTGATTCACAAGGATGAAAGCATACGTAATGTGTGCAACTGCCGTACGCCGAATTAATGATAATAATAATAGTAAAGTGCCTTTATTTTATGTTCCAATTCATCCTTTAAATATTCAATAGATTCAAATATGGACTCTGTTGAGGCTAGTCTTGTGTGGTAACTTCATGTCTGCAATCCTTACACTTACAGCTGCAGCCTTACAGTAGGTTCCATTTATTTGCTGATAGAGACAAAATCCATACCGTTGAAATGTCACAATGCAAAAAGCATTTCATTGTCCAGAATGTTTAGATACTCTCGGTGTTCAATGTGCGTGGCACGACAGCCAAATGTTCACGGCCGAACCAGGAAAAACAGTGTATACCACCACTCCGCCACCACCGAATTTTACAATTGGGGTTATACACTGTGATAAGAGACGTTTCCCTGGCATTAGCCACACCCATACCCGTTCATTACGTTCGGAAAAAGGTGTAGCGTGAGTTGTTGCTCCGTAACACAGATTTCGAAGCCTCCACGTCCCATGGTTTACTCTGTTTGCACCAGTGAAGACGACGCTGCATGTTTGTTCGGGTAATTTGGGGCTTCCAAATCACTGTCCTTCCACAGAAACCTAGCTTGTGAGCTTCTGACACAATTTTTCACCAATTTGCCACACAGATAGGATTATAACATGGCATCCTATCACATCACCTCCTTCAAACTCTGTTAGTTCCTTTCTCACAACTATTTCACCTGGGCAACGCCTTGGGTGCATAGTTGACAGCACATATCCACCGGCTACAAACATGTGAAACATCTTGCGGTATTGTTTACCCCGTCCATGGAGTATCCTAGGTACACACTCGGTTGTCCATAGCATGGTAGGGACTTAATAATGCAGCTCTGGGAGATCATTTCGAGGATTGATATTTTACTTTGCCAAAATCCGTCTAATCTTTTGAGGGAGTCAGTTTAACAGACCAGAATGATAAAGACCAACAAATGTTCCTATGCTTTAAGTTTTTTCTAAATAAAGTGTGAACCTCTTTTTGAACCACCCTGTATATCGAGTTTTACAATGAGAACTTTGATCAGATGCATTATTATTATATATTCTTTTTCTGTAGTTGAAGCTCGAAATATCGTAGTTCCTTGTAATTTAAGAAACTATTCATTGTTGAACTCTTTTTAAATTCAATGAAATTAAAAGATGGCTGATCAACTCCACTAGAAACTTATAAATAGATTGAAAATGAAAAGCTTCTGCTGAGAATGAATTGATCTACATTTTGAAATAATGTTTGTTATAAAATTCTTTATTAAAGTTATTAGGCAATCCGTGATTAAAATTGATCTGGACTACAACGAAATGAGGAGGAAGGTCGAACAACGCGCTGCCAAAACTTCCGGTTTCATTTGTTAAAAGCTATTTCCTCATTTCCATTAGCTCGCTCACCGCTCTTTTTTAAGAAGAGTAACTAGAATTCGAATTACGTTATTGAGAAAAATTATGTTAAACAAATTTTGTGGAAAGAGTTGTTTGTATATTTGTTTTTTGTTAATGTCTATGAAACTTGTGTAAACAAGTCTTTTTCCCATTAGAAATTAAGTGACTAGAAATGGAAGCATAGCGACATCTATTGAGGAATAAAGGAATTATAGTTAAAAAGAAATGGAAGCAAAGAGATATGAAATTACCAATATCCTGAACAGTATAACGATATATTCATTGGAAACAGTAAATCAAAATGTAATTTTAACATCCACAACTGGATAATTGTAGCAAAGTATAAATACACCTGTTTTTTTCTGTGGTGGAGGCATCTATTAAATAAATAGTTAATTAAACATTTTAATTAAATAGAATGACTAAAAACAATTACATTTAAAAATTATATTATGATCAATTTTGTTTAAGGTAAAGACCGGAGAAGCCGGGAATTTATAAAGAAATTTTTAATTGCCTAACGTTTTAATTATAAGTTGTAATGCTAATCAAATGACTGCATATTATCATCTTCACGAAGATTCGAATAACATTTCAACTTGGGCTTAAACGAACAAAATGATAATCAACCAAAACAAAACAAAAATTATGCTTATAAAAAATAAAAACAAAAATGTTACCAAAAATATACATTTTGCGTTACATGATTTTCAATGTCCCAGTTTTAATAAACAAATTGATACCAAAAGTAATTGTAAGATTTTAGGAGTACGTAGAAAGTCAAAAATATTTAGGTATTTACATTGATAATAATTATAATTGGGAAACTCAATTTCCTGTATTATAAATAAACTATACTCTTTAACATATATAATTTTTCATATAAAACATGCTTTTCCTTTTAAATACAAACTGTTGATTTGTAAATCTTTGGTTGATCCCATTTTGGACTACGGATTAAATAGCTGGATCTTCTTAACTAAATACCAAATTAATAATATTAATAACTTAATTTTTAAAATATTTAATAACATTTAATTTCTAAGAATTAAAACTAAGAAATACTCACAAAATTATGAAGTGATTCTAAAAAGTATTTTTTATTATAGAATTAAAAAAAAATATAATAATACTAGAATTTTAAATAGAAATAACTAGTTAAGAATTTTTAATATATTCCCAAATCACATAACAGAAATGAAAGTAACGTGAATTTTAAATTATTTAGTCAATTAAATTGGAATAACTATAATGGTAATAGTACAAATAAAATTAAAAAAAACTTATTTATGATATAAATTATAAAAAAAATACGAAAACAATTTTAATTACAAATCTACAATTTATTTCATTAAAATTTAATTTTTTCTTCACTTTTTATTTTAATAATATATTAACTAAATAGTCACATATCAATTATTTCAGCACCTACAATACAGAAGTGATATATAAAATTAAAACTGGTAATATTAAAAAAAAAGAAAAAAAAAAATTGAACAAAGATCAATCACTTCGTTCCAGAGGCTGGACGGTGGCGCCGCTCTAGCGGTTCAATAATTTTGTTAAGATCTTACATTTTTTTTCTTTACTTTCTGAAATGTTTATTTCAGCTATGGAACTGTTTCATTCGGGATGGATTTCAATAGAGATTTTTATTACAATTTAGTTATTTTAATGGAAGGGGGTAAACAGAGGATTGATAAACTTGTTTTTGGCTCCGTCCCCTGTTCGAAATTTTGTATTCATTGTATTCATAACATGGTATTCATTTTTCTTTTTACTTGTTTGTTTGTGTTGTCAAAGTCAGTTACCTAATTTCGTTCTATTTGAAATGAAATCCTCTATCTGTTTTCACGACAGCAATCCAAATGTATAATAATATCGCAGTCCATTGCTGTAAGATTTGGTGTCTACTGAGGATATAAAACCGGTGCATAATTAAAACTTTGGACGGGATATCTGCTAGTTCTTAATAACAAGGAAAATTTGATTTACGTTCTTTTGAAGTTTAGCTTTCCACGTATTTTTACATTTGAAACTCAGTACAGAAGTTGATTAGATTAGAAACCGTTGTCTTCCCAGAATATGTATATTATTATTATATGTATATGTATATTTTTTTTTTTTTTTTTTTAAATTATATGCTTTTTTTGGCTATATGTATAAAAATCTCTCACATATATATACATATAAAAATTATTTATTTTATACACACACAAAAAAATTATTCATTTTACATACATACAAAAAAAAAAAAAAAAAAAAAAAATTATTCATTTTACATACATACATAAAAAATTATTCATTTTACACACATACATAGAAAAATTATCCATTTCCTATTTATGAATATATTTTACTCGTACCTTTTTTTTTTGTGGAAGAAGCTTTTTATTGAAAGTGTTTTTAATAGCTGGTTTCCTAAGGTTGCTTCACAAAAAGATTTTATTTCGTTGATCATTTAAATCGTTATCGTAAAGATGATTCTTTTTCCATATTTTACTTTAATTTCTTTCCTATTTTTCTTTACGAAAACTATTAATGAAAATAATTTTTCTGTGATATATTTGAGCTTTTGAAACATATTACATTACGTGTATATAATATATTAACCCGTAACCTTAATGTGGGATAATGCACGTTATATATAGTTGACAAAAGAGTGATTTTTTTTAAAAATTAATGGATAATAATAAACTTTGGCTTCAGCAAGTATATCAATCATTTATTACATCTAAACTAAATTCACTGATGTCGCATTTATTTTTCTATTTAACATACTCTTATGTTAACTTTAAAATATATTTTCTCTTAGAAGCGAGAGTTCATAGTTCTTTTCACCAATATATGATGAATAATCAATGATCAAGATAATATTTGATATCTTCTATAATTTCTATTAAGTGAATAACTTGTCTGTGTAAAAGAACAGTTAATTGAAGATATCTTGTTCGATAAACGCTACTCCTCTCAAATTCCACATTCTCAAACATACATACACTTATTGAACTAATAAATGTTCTTTTGTAAATATTTAATTGCTCAGATTCTCTTCGTAGAAACTATTCATAAATTCGTTATCCTTTGAATAAAATTATTTCTAATATTTTCACTGATGCGTAGGAATATCGAACTCTATCAACATGGCGTCTTGTCTTATTTTCCCGTCGTGTAAAGGTGGAAGTAAACGAATACATTCATCCAGGTATGAAACAGAGACATTTGCATCAATGATATAAACAAATCATTTCCTTAAATATATTAATCTTTGTAGTCCCAGGTCAAAAATCGCTGTTCTTACCTGAAAATGAAGAATAATTTATTAGTTTAGTTCACGCTTATTTTCATTCTGTGTAATTTCAAATCACGACATTGTTCTACTTTATATGATTATCCTGTCAATCACATTTCTCTTTTGATATTCTCCATGAAAATTATTCAGGATATTTTCCTGAAAGTCGCCATTTTATCATGAAATCGAATACATTAGTTCGAATTGCCAAATCCTAAAACAAACATTTCTTAATATCCGAATACAATGCATTTTAACTTACTTTGCATTTCATTATTTCATGTGCTCTTTAATGCATTGTTCACTTTGTTATTTCCTTCTGATGTTTATCAACTTCTATTTAAATTGTTAATGCTGTATGTATTACATTATATTATAATATATTATATTACATTATATTATATTATATTATATTATATTATATTATATTATATTATAT
>JAFIDM010005346.1:5008589-5091310 GCA_023159025.1 Thereuonema tuberculata
GCGTCCTCCTTTTCATTTTAGAAAAAAATGGTCACCTTAATTAATATAATTGTTTCATTAGCTCAATTAAAAAAAATATAATGTTTCTTATGTTAATCTTGATCAGGAGAGGAAAAAGTAATATTTTAATGTTAAAATATTTCTGCAATATTGTTTATTTTTCAGTTAACTGAAAAGTAGTTTTGATTATCTTTTTAACTCTCTTCTGCTGAATATAATATAGACTTATTCATCTATTACAATTTCTAAATATTTTAATTCTTTTATGAATAACTTCCAACAAACGTTAATGTACTCAAAAGACATTTTTAAGAGTAAGGTTCCCTCTGCTAAATGAATTGCGATTTTAAGTAATTCAATCTAGTATCCATATATTTTAAATATATGGTATAAATGTAAGGAGTAACAAATAACTAAAAAGTAAAAATAAAATATACAATAATTTTTAATTATATCTAAAAGCACTGCCAAAACTTATGAAAAATAACTGGATAAATTCATGTATCATTTAAGTATTCTGTTTTTAAAATACAATTAATAATATACAGTTAGAATTCTGTTTAAATATCTAAGAATAAATGTTTTAAAGCCTCTTTCAATATTCATCAATACTAGCCATGTAAATTCATTCACTTAACTTTTACAGATTCAAAACTTCAATAGAATTTGTATTTATTTGTGAAATCGGAAACACTCAAGCATTTTCAATAACACAAAATCATTCAAATCGGAGGTTCATTCAGTGCATGAAACTGCTATGACCAAAGCTGTGATATATCTTAATTAAAATCCATTTATTTGGACAAATCAGAGAAGGTAAATAAAGAAAACCTTAACAGCTGAGCAATGAAGTGGAAAGATCAACAAAATACACTTTATATAGAAGCTTCCTGGAGATAAGGAATCTTTGTGAAAAAGAACACAATACGGTAATGTAGCACCCAAGACCTTCAAAACTGCTTTGGCTGTGAGGCAACATACAGCTGATAGATACAACACTAGTGGAAAGGAATTTTGCTGTTTGGGTCGATAATGTTTCATAGAGATAGCTCCAATTTTAACTACTTTTAGTACTAAATTGATTCTACACACCAATCCTACCACTTAATACATATTATAAAGTTTACACGACAAATACAGCAACAAAACCTTGATCATATTCAGAAAAATTGTTTACGAGATCTCGTGGAATGCCAAACTGGAAATGGTGACACCACCTTTGTTATTCAACTATTGGACGAGTGCAAAAGTTCTACCCATTTTTATTACCCATAAAGAAGAGCAAATAAACGCAAAATGAACAGTACCTATTGTTGTGCAAAATCCCCATTGCTATCTAGGACCTCTTGCCATCTTTCTGGTAGAAGATGAATCCTAAGGCGGTAAAATTCTGGCGGTTTCGAGTCAAAAAAAGTCTCGGATGGCAGTTTTAACAGAATCAAGATCAAAGATTTTCTGACTGAAGGAATTGTTCAACGCACGAAATAGGTACTCCCCTTTTATTGAAGAACTCCAACGCTTATGAAACTTAAGTAATTAGAAACTCCCAATCTTTATCGGATAGTTCTCCAATATGTATTTTGACCTATCTGTAAAGACTGGAAATTAATGACTAGTATTAATTTAATAATAAACGAAGGATGAGACCAAGTTGTATACAAAATGACATCCTGGTACAGCTGTTTCACGCTAATATGGCGATATTCAGTAAACGACCACATTTGTTTCGACGTTTTATCATATAGGCCTGTGGGTATTGAGACCTGGTTGTGTACTGATGACTGTTCCTGGCTGATGATCGCCCTATTAGCGTGAAACCGCTATACCAGGATGTCATTTTGTATACAACTTGGTCTCACCCTTTGTTATTACCATCATTTAACTGCGCTTTCTTATTTTTATGCGCTAAAAAAATTCAAAGAGGCCACATGTAGCGGCACATGAATTTTCTCGCCATTTGTCCTTTCGGCGAGTTTTTATTGTTTGTTTTAACTTTTGTGGTTTCCACATTTGTTCCAAATTATTGATTTAACTTTACTTAAAAAAAAATTTAAAAAAATAGTGAAGTGGCAGAAAGAAATTGTCTTTAGTATCGTGACACTACATTATAGAACCTTAAAGAACATTGCTAAAATTTAAGGTATTTTATGGCCCCGACTGACACAAATTCGATCATAGATGGGAAATCTTTGATATGTTGCTGAAATGTTAAGGAAAGGATAACAATCACACAGAACATAATCCAAGTGATCAAAAGATATTTTCCGAAATTTCATTATGTACAGAAAGAATTACGCATATTGCAGGTGGGGGTGGGGGTTATTCACTGTTATTAATTTATGTATCTTAAGCTCGTTAAACACGAGTTACATATTTCAAATTGGCAACATCATTTATGCTAACTAAACATATATATATATACAGTCGGACCCCGATTTAACGAATTCATCGGGACCGAAAATTTTATTCGTTAAATCGGGGGTTATTCGTAATATCGGGGTCCAAAATAAAATATTTCTGCACTTAACCTTATGGAACAGCAACTATACATAAGTAACTATACAAAAATATCCGTAATTAGAAATTGTACATTTTTTATTCAGCAGCTAATAATACAGCGAAAATTACGCACTAGTTAATTTGAAATTTTAAAGTATGTAATGAGTAATGTTTGACAGTTTCCTTGATTCGAAAAAATAACTCTTTCTCGACTTTATGGGAGAGAAGAAAATACAGCATCATTTATATTCTTCTGCAGTAGGTATGTTTACCCAAACTAACAAAAAAAAAAAAATTTTTTTTCGGCTGTTGAAATAATTCGTTAATTCGGGGTTTTTTATTCGTTAAATAGGGGTTTTTGCCTTCATTTTAATCGGGGAAAAAGAAAAATTCGTTAAATCGCGAAATTCGGTAAATAGGGGTTCGTTGAATCGGGGTCCGACTGTGTATGTATATATATATGTTTTTAGACTTAAATCGATTGGAAATGTTAAACTTTGTAAAACATTTTTTCAAATAAAGAAGCTTTTAATTTATTGGGCTTCAAAGAGTTAATGAATTATGTACTCTAAATAAGGTATTTAAAGGAACATTCATTAACTCTGAGGCCCAATAAATTAAATACTGCTTTATATTTTCGCAAAGAATACTTTACCAAGATTGAAATTTTATTGTCCAATATCTTGTAGGTTTTTTTTTTTTTTGACATTTTCTAAAAGTATTTTAATATTTGTTACATAGTTTAATCTTTTAACAAATTCACAACTGCCTCCTGGTTATGAGGAAATCTTAAAAAAACCGATTTCAGATCTGCCAGAAGTTAAAAAACTACAAAGAAAATATGACAGTTGCACAAGGCTTTAATAAAGCAAGATCAAACAATTTAATTAGTTTACTGATTTTACTAATTTAAGTATGAAGGTCTATAATAGACATCCATATTAAAATAGATGTGTAATTACCCACACCACTTGCTTAATTTAATATCAAAATCAAGGTATTTATAAATACAAAGTGCATCAATTGGACCCTGTCAATTTTGACTGCAGTAGCAACAATCAAATGACCTGGTCAAATTTTGCAAACACTTTTGGTCCTCTTTGGTAGTGATTGTGGTGTTATCCTTTTGCAGCAACACCAGTGTATCCAAATTTCTTCTTGATTGCGGGCACTGTTTCATGTTTCAGAGAAAAACCATAATTCCTCATCAAATAAACTACTTGAAGAGATGTTGCCCTTCGACCCATAACTTAATGATAGAATGTTGTTTTAACATTAACTGAAATGCACCTTTTCCCTTCCTTTCATTGTGAATTAGTGTATGGCCACTAACTTTAGTTCAATGTCACAAGGTGCTCGGACTGAAGTCCGGTGCATGCTCACTGATGTACATAGGCGAAGCATTTCAGAGCCTGCCTTCTGTTAGGATTCTGAATTGTTAAAACTTATAAACTGCTCTCAGAAATGGCTCCCAGGAAAAAGTTACCAGGTTGACCGGGTCCAACTGATACACCCTGTATAATGTGCACAATGACCAGCAAAAGAATGGATAAATTGTTAAATTTGTGAAAATTAAAGTATTTAAAAAAACAATGTTTTCAATAGATATGTAAGGATTTGAGTTTATAAAGAACCATTTTTTTGTGAAATGAGAAAAAAAAAATTATCACCTCTTCATATGTCTACCCTGTATGAGAAATGTATTTTTGTAATTAATGAACATGAGTTGCTTATGTATGAACAAGAAATAAAAAGCCCTAGAAAGTCATTCTGAAATTTAAATGTTACTCTTTATTTAAGGAATGTACACAATATTCCTTTAAAATAATTTACTTCAGCTTCTTCTTTGGACGCAAATTGTTTGTATGGCCACATTTCTTCTTTCTACAGTTGGTGGCTCTTGGATGAAGTCTAGCATAGCACCTAATTCAGAAAGGGAAAAAAGAGAAAAAAAAAAAATAAAAAAAAAACAACAACAAATAACAAGAATGGAAATACAATGAGATGCACAATCGTTTGCTTTCACGCCTTGAGAGATATCAGTGGGAATATGGGACAGCTGTTTTTGTCCTCAATTTACCCTCAATGAAGCTCAGAAAGCATGAAAGCCTAAGGATCCCTCTCCCACTCCCAGAAATGGCATCCCCAAAAAAGCAAATAGGAAAATGTGTGGTCAGTACAGCATAAGTACAGCAAGCCAAGGTATTTACGCTGTACTTGACAGCAATTTGCTTTTTTAGGATCCCACTTCTGGGATCGGGAGAAGGATCCATAGGCTTTCATGCTTTCTGAGCTTTATCAAGGGTAAATCTGGCTGATAAGTCCTAATAAGGACGAAATGACTTTCCAGATTCCCACCAATGATAGCTCTCAAGGTGTGAGATTGAACATATCATCGTATTTCCATTTTTCGAAATCATGCATTTTATATTAAATACTTATTTTAAGCTTCTAAATACAAGCTGAATGTACCAAACCAAGTTCACTTAAAAATTAAAAGTAACCAAACAGGAGACTGAAGAAACAAATCACACTTTTTACAGAAAAAAAGAAGGAAGGAAAATCAAGCAAAAGTTTTAAGGCAGTAATTCTAACAGTTGCAACAATTTACAATGCTGGGGGAAAAAATAGAATCAAACTACATTTTTCTGATATTTCTACCTCTTCAAAATTCTTTAAAAAAAATATTAAAATGCAAAACCTAAAAATAGAGTACCTTGGGTGAACATATTAATTAGTGAGTAATTAAATTATTTAGTGAAAGAACAAAATGCTTATAGAAACATTAACCCTCTATGGACGACTTAACTTGAGGCAACACACTGTTTATATATATAATCTTGTAATGTTGTGGCCTAGTGTTGCTTTGAGACAACATACTCATAAATCATATATAGTACAGTAGAACTCCTCTAATCCGGCACGTTCGGGAATTGAGGCATGCCGGATTACAAAATATTCCGGATTACAGGATGAATATCGAGAAAAACGTGAATTAAACAATAAAATGTCAGTAAAACATGTTTTTTATGTATTTAACAGCTTAAGTAGAATAAAAAATTACATAATAATGTAAAATAACTGACTATGAAACAAAAAAGTGCACTGTAAGCTTACAAAAAATTTAATTTGAAGTTGAGCAAGATGGTTGATCGAAGCCCATGGGATCGTTCTTCTTGGTAGAAGCCATCTTAAACGAATCTCGAATACAGATTTGTTTTTTAGTCTTCTCTCTTCGGTTTTTTATAAAGTCATTTCGTATCATGTGGAGTTTCATAATTTCAGCATCATTGAACGAACTGCTACGTTCAGAAAACTGGATACAGTATAAATCACTCAACACAAAGTCAAGCTCTACAAAACAACAATATTCGATGATGATACAGCAACCTGAGCATCAAACTAAACCGAAACTGAACGTGAAACGTAAACAAAAGCCACAGTGACGTCCAGGGAACATGCGGTTCCCGAACATATATGATGTCACCCGAAGTCGGCCAAAGATGAGCGCCTTATATTCAACGACTGGTCTCTCATCCATGCATGCTGATACGCTTTGTCCGGCACAATGTTTTCCCTCGCGCCTTCCGATGGCAAACATACTTGAACAAGGCATGATTGATGTTTTGTGATCGATATAAATTATTTTTTTTCGAAACTCGTGCCGGATTATCCAGCATGCCGGACCGTAGGATGCCAGATTAAAGGAGTTCTACTGTAATTAAATTTATCAATTTTTATTAAGTAATTGTTTGTTTCTATCTTTATTTGTTATGAAACAAATAATACTAACAAAAATTTTGAATATTAATTCAGGCAATAGAGGGTTAATTTT
The DNA here is from genome assembly GCA_023159025.1 of Thereuonema tuberculata. NCBI lineage: Eukaryota > Metazoa > Arthropoda > Chilopoda > Scutigeromorpha > Scutigeridae > Thereuonema > Thereuonema tuberculata. Next base: position 5,014,924 of record JAFIDM010005346.1, read on the forward strand.
AGGCACCAGAAGTGTGACTAAATGTGGACACAAAAATAATTTTCAGATTCTTAACAATGGTTTATCATTTACATGGAATTCTGGGATCTTCAAACAAACTCTTCCATACAAAACCTTGCAATAGGAAGACATCTTATAGAATTTCTTTAAATTTCCTAATGTAAATTTTGTCATCAATAATTACAGAAGTCTTTTTCTAATTGATTGAACTTTATTGCCGATTGGTTCACCGAATGAAGTATGCAGCAACACTTAATATTTTATGATTTTTTTCCCTTTCAAAATACTTACATTAATTACATGTATCAGAATATGCTAGTATTTCACTATAAAACTTATTTCCTTTCAAAGGATGTTATAAGAAAGTTTTAATGCCTCTCAAGTTTAGTTAAAATGAAAACAAAACTGGCAAAATATAAAGTTTGGATGATGCTATCATTGACATGTTTTAGTTATTTAGTTGAATTGGCTAGAATTGCAGATAGCAAACTTTCTTAAAATAGTAGATTTCAATCAATTACTTCAAAGAGCTAATAAAATTTGCATGATGTTCACCTAGCTTAATGCCGTGGTTAGTCAAAATAATTTTGATACCACAACTCAACACTTTTTCATAAGTAAAAAAGAGTAAGCAGAAGTTGTCAATGTATCTAGAACCCAGAGAAACAGGATTATAAGATAGAATTCTTATTTCTAAGTTTCTAAGTTTATGTGAGACAAAGTTTGCAAAAGATACCTTATTCCTGAATGATTCCAACTGAATGTTGCTCTTGTAATTAAAGATTGTAAATGGCTCCTTGATTGAGAATTTTTTTTTTTTTTTTTAATATGCCAAACTTTTTCTTTCAGGGCTTTCAAGTACACAAACTAAATCTCACATTTATAAAGTAATTATTCAAAGTTTACTCTGAAATATTATTATTATGCCTTTGATAAAAACAGATAAACCAGATCAATGATCAAAACTCACATCAAAGTTAAAGATAACACAGGCTGGTTTTCAAAGCTCTGCCAACTAAGGTGTGTCCAGAAGTCATAAAGCCACACAGTAAGTCTCAAATAAAACACGATATTTCCAGCAAAAACATTATTTATGTTTAATACAAAGGACCAAACACACAAAAACAATAGATATAAATAATAAATAACTTCATTACATGTTGCGAATAAATACTACATTAAAGACATTTTAGCTTGTCATTCATATATGGAAAAACAAAAATAAATGAAAATTAAAAACCAAGCATCATAAAATAAAAAATTATACAAAATTATTTAACAGCATTACATTACAAAAATACCGGTTACAATATAATGGTAAACAATCCCGTCATCTATGGGATTGAGAAGGATTGTTACTTAAGTAAATTTCACAAATCACTTAATTAAGTCTAAACACTGTTACAATACTGAAGTATCAATTAAGAACGCGCTACAATATAATTTACGATAGATTATTTATATGTTACACATTTGCAATTTGTGATTTATTGTTATCCAAAATTATTGTTAAATTTAAATTTTAATTCCGAGCCTTGTTTTCCTTTTCATGTATTTATTTATTTAATATCATCTGACGACGAAGGTACTCTATCTATTGTTTTAGTGTGTTTGATCCTTTGTATTAAATGTTTATACATACAGAATGGATAATAGTTATTAATGTTTGTTATCACAACTTTATACCTGTGTAAATGACATATTATAACACAATTGAATGATCAAAAGCAGAAAAAGTTATGCAATATTATTAATTCTAACATGTCCACAAATTATAAAGCCAATCTAATATCCAAAAAAGTTACTACTTTTCTGAATAACTTTGTAAACATGGTTAGGCATTGATTGTATGAGGTTTTGGAGATAAATTTTATCTATATTTTCACATTCCTGAACAATGCTTTCTTTTAAAGTCTCCACATTGTTCAACTATGGTCCAACAGCATACACAGCACTTGTTAAGTAGCCTCAAATGTTCTCTATTGGGTTTAAGTCAGGGGAATAAGGCAGGCCAGTTCATCATCTGCACACCATTGTCAAGGAACCACGCACATTGGTCGATATGGCTTCATGTATTGAAGCATTGTCCTGCTGAAATTGAAAGATAAGACCTCTCATACTCTCAGTAAATGGCAAAAGGTATTCCTGTAACATCTTCCGATATTTTATATCATTCATCTTTCCTGTTACAAATGCTAAATTAGTCTTAAAGAGTGTCAGCCAAAGGATTCCCACACCATTACACCTCCACACTAATATTTTTGAGTACAACATCTTCTTTGCAAATATAGTGCCAGTGAAATAGCCATCCATCTGGACCATCCAGATTAATCCTGGCAGTGGCATGGTTGTTTCAATTTCCTTTCCTGTGTTGTCCAGCCTCTTCTTCACTTTCTCTTCGGTCTGACGTCATTCCTTAATGGCGTCCTGGGGAAGGCCACAGGAAACCATCCCAGTATCTTTCCCTTGAAATTCTAGGGAGTCTGCTAGGGGTTCGCCATCTTGGGAACACAGAGGCTTCGGCTACGAAGCTCGCACTTCGGTGCGTACCGGCATCACAATTACTGTGTTCCATTCCTCCTACCAGGACACTTTTTTCTGCCCAGAGAAGCCTTTTCTCCTTGTGAATTTGCTTCAGTAGAGGTCGAGACTTCTTCCTCTTGTATACGAGCTGTGGCCAGGCCGGGGGATAGTCATTGGACTGTACCCGGGAGCTTCGGGATGTCAGCAACCTGGCAGGTCCATGGGTGGTGGATAGTGGAAATCTTCGTCTCCGCGGGGTCCGAGGACACTGTGTGAGGCGAAGCAGTGCTCTGCACCCCGAACCAGACTCCCCCCCAATCTAAGGTGTTAAGCGGACCGTGCCGATGGATGGATAGCACTGGGATTATAGTGTCTTCAACGGTGCCTCTAGGAAACCAGGCCGAATCCTGGAGTATAAAAAAATGGCCTTCCCTGCGCATGGGGGCTCTCTGCAGGGTGACTGTTTGCTTCCCCCGTAACAATGGAGGGCTCTGAAGAAGAGACCTCCAAAGACATCCCTATCTAGGGCACGAAACTTCAGAGGGACGGTATACACCAAAACCTCCAGAGGAAATGTGGAATGGATCAGGAAACTCCTGAACACATTCTATGCTTCTGTCCAGCTTAAGCTAGGAACAGATGGGAGATCTTTGGTAGATTTCGTCTTACCACTGAAAACATCTCCACTTTTAATATTAAGGTCATTTTGTCTTTCTGTAAATCTACAGGACTCTTTATGACCACAGAAACTCAACCTTATGTTCAAGAATAATCATTGACATCATCAATGTTTTATGAGGGGACACAATGAACCCAAACATGTGGTCTGAGTGACCAAACGGCAAATAGCCGACCCTCTTTACATCCTTATCCTTATACGAGCTGTGGAGACTCATGAATGATTTTATAAACAGTTGATTTTGACACCGCGCTGTCAGAATGCATAGGTATGGCTCTGATGGGTGTATTACTTTCAGTAACTTAACGAATAATGATTCTTTTTATATGTGATATAACTATTCCATTTTTTGTCCCATAGTTATCACCAATATTCAAATAATTATCAACAACAGTAAGAGACCGTTCAAAGCTTTTAAGTAATTGATCTAGCAGACTGACCAGAATTGTGAAGAGCACATAGAAGTATGTAAATGGTTTATCTCGTGCATTGCTTAAAGAGACAAGAAACTTCGCTGATGACTTTCCAATAAATGTTTGTTAATCTCAGTCAATTGCAAGTAGTCCATCTCTTACCAGATTTTATAATTTAACAATATTTTGGATCCAATAATCATAAAGCCAGTATCAGTGCTTCAATTCATATAAATTATTTAAATGAAGATAATTACACCTATTACATTATTTTTATTGTCAAAAGAACCTCGTGGAATATATAAAATATACATTTCTTTTCATGATTATTCAATGTGATTCACCTCATATTACTAGTTGGCTTTAGAATTTCTGGGCACACCTTATACATATACAGGATGGCCCAAAAATAGGTAACAGAAGCACAAGAGAGCATTACATTGTACATTTTACTAAACAATGTTGAATTCACTTTTATGATGTAACACTATACACTATATGTCTGCCATCATATAGCTCCATTCTTTGAACGATATCTGCCACCATAGCATTGTATGTGTTCGGTGAAATTAGTCCTATCACACGTTCAATGTCGTCCTTTAATTCAACACGCTCTTGATGTAGGGTCTCTGAAACACTGTTCCTTAACAATACCCCATACATATCCATCTGGAGGTGTAAGGTCTGGTGTCCAATTCTGATCTGTGGAAAATGACCCTCCAAGACATCCAAATTCTCCCTACCTGTGTGACACATTGCCCCATCCTGTTGGAATATTTGTCAAATATTCATGCTGCCAAACAGAACAAGTAGAAGTCACCAACAAACTGTTTTTGTAACAGCCTTCCCATGTTCATTTTCAATGAAGGGCCAATAACCACTGTGTTTCGAAACTGCACAGCACTGTCACCTTCTCGCTGTGAAGAGGTCACTCAGTAGTGTTCCCACGTACAGTCGGTTACCTTTTTTTTGGGGGGGGAGGGGTGTCACCATATATAGTTTAAGCAGAACTTAAATGGAAACAGCACTATCAATGAACAAATTTAATTTCATGTTTTTAAGATCTTCGCAATTACATTATGGCCGAAAACCAACAGCACTGAACAATTTGACCACATGAAAGGCGGCACTGCGAGATGAACGCGTAGGTGATTGTTGTATTCGGAACAGGAATGATTGTGGATGTGAGATTAATCAGTGTTGCTGTGAAAATGGTATAAACTACCGAAGAGAAAGTGTTAATTGTGGAGCACTACTTTTAATCATATGCAACAGGCCGTGGCAATGGAATTTCAGGAGTTTTTTTAACTGTCCACAAACGAGATTATGCTATCCGTTGTCGATAAATTCCGTCAAACCACACAGCGGAAAAGTTGCACCAGCCATCCCATAACAGTAACAATGAATGATAATCACTCTCAGGGGAATGAAACAACCTCTCTTCCATGACATGGTGGACAACCTATGCAGCCGCTACAAGTACTGCTTAGAGCACCAAGATCATATTGAACATGTATTTGTCAACAACCACAGTTGATTATTCATTCGGTTGCTGTTCAAAAAGGTTGTCTCGTTTGTTTTTGGCCATACTGTACCTTGTCTTTTTTCATTGTGCAATTCAGTTAGGGTAAAGTGACCAAATGTATGCCAGTAATTGTTTTTTTGTATTTTAAGAAACACGTAGTGGTCTAGCTGGTTTTTTTTCTCCATTTTACACGATTTTGACATCTTTGGACTACCACCCTATCTTAGTTTTAATTGTCATTTCCAGATGTCGCCATATACTTTAAGCTGTCATCAAAGATGTGAGATTGATTGTTATGCGAAACGATTGCTTTGGCAAGTTTCTTCAGATTGCACAGTTGAGAATTCATTTTCTCCAAGCCAAAGCAATACTTAGTTTTCATGTTTTTTGTATGATTTTGATATTAGCAAACACTTAGGAAATAAGGTTAAAATATCAGCTAAGTAATTAGTATTTATTACCTTAAAGTGCTTCAGTATTTACATTTTATTTTCCTGTTTCAAGTTGCCCTAATGTCGGCCATTGTTTATTTGTTAGCATGTAGTTTAGCCAACTTAACAGTTTAGTAAAAACATAAACACCTATCTTACTTATTAAAGACTACGGCAACCTGTGAAATATTCACGGAAGTAAAACAGATTCCACATTTTTGAAATACCGTGACATTTTTCAAAAACCCAAGATAGAAAACGATGTTCTAAGCTCATTTTTTGAGCTTAAGTCATGAAAATCAAGACTTCCGTAACAGTCCAAGTATAATTTGACTGATGACTAAGCAATAAAACATGTATTTTGATCATGGGACCTCTTTGCAAGCATGTAATTATCCATATTTAGAGGTTAGTTTCGAAATATGCTTGAAGAGTCAATAAGGTGTACGAGTCATTATAAGTTAACCTCCTGCCCTAAAATAATGTCGATCCACAAAGAAATGTTGGTGGACACCACCTTGTATTTTGTTTCTGCGTAACTCCTGTTTCTGTAGCTCTGTTTTGATGATTCGGAAATGTTGGTGGCGCCACCTTGTATTTTATTTCTTGCTTAAATATTGTGTCTGTAGTGCTATTGGAATGACACCTAAACACACCGACCGACCGACATCCGTACGTACAGTTTTTGCCTATTAATAGGATGATTAGGCCTATACTTCTTTTCGAATATAAGAATATACGTAGGCTGAAAAGAAATTAATTTTATAAAAAAAAATATGTGCTGTATTTAAATAGAGGATAGTATCCGAGGTTTACATTTCTATCAACGCCTAGCCTAGATCTCACGACAGAACTAGGAAATCCCTAGTTTTTTTCCGAATTCACAGAGGCATAGCCATAAAATAGTTTTAAAAAAAGGGAAATATTAGTATTAATGTTCTTTTAACTGCTAAGGAAATTATGGGATGGAGAAGGACAAGACTAGAAAATGCGTAGGAAAATTAATTTCTTTTCATCTATTATTGCAATATTTCCACTTTACACTAGGCTATTGCACATTGAAACGATCAGAGCAAAGAATTGTATTTAGAAACATATGTGGAGCCGTACATATGTTTAAGATTAACAAAAATTATTTAATTACAAAATTACTATAACTACTTTCTCCACTCGAGAGGTAGCTTTTTCAAGTCTTGAAAAAGCCACCTCTCGAGTGGAGAAACTAGTTGTAGTAATTTTATAATTAAATAATTTTTGTTAATCTTAAACAGGTGTACGGCTCCACATATGTTTCTAAATATCAGTACACGTAAAAATTCTCCTATGATCTACAAAGAATTGTATTATTAAACATATTTAGTTTTATAAATTCCAGAAAACACTTTCGTACCATGGATGAAATAAGGTTATAATAAATTACTTACAATAGACATTTTGCATTAACATCAGATGCGATATATGAAATGAAACTGAAAGCTGCAAAAGAAAAGAAAGAAAAGGAAGAGCTACAAATAAAAAAAAGAGAAAATAGGCTTAAAGCAGCTGCTTTGAAGAAAGAGAAGGCTGAACAACTAAAAAAAGAGAAAGCTGAAAAACAGCAACAGAAACAAGAGTTGAAGAAGAAAGAAAACTCCCAAATCTAACAAGGAAAATAAAATAAACATTTTCATAATATTTTTTCATAAACTTGTATTGTAAATGTTAAAATGTGATTTTCTTTAAATAAATTCCTGTGAACAGAAATGTTTAACTGATGATGTTTTAACTGGCCAACATTTGGTCATTCGCTGGCCGACTTTAAGGCACCCTGGCTGACATTTGGTCACATTGTAAGGTTATAGTAATTAATGCATAGTTAACTTAATAGGTATTTTTTGTAATGCCATACTTCTTTATTTCATTAAAATCACAATAAATCTAAAAATTTGTTTCAATCATATAAACTACGTCGTCAGATCTTTTATTTTCTGGTTATTTGTAGTATCTGACCAACATTTGGTCACTTTACCCTATTATCCAGAAGATTTCCTTATCATTTGCATGTCTGGGATTAAAATCAGCATCTTAGATGAAAGCTTTACATATGTAGGATCCTCTCTGATTTACCTTTTTGTCTAATCTTTTAAAGTATATGTAAGACCTAAATTCAAGACACCGGATTCTCTGCAAAACGAAAGCTTTAAGTTTAAGCTTAAGAAAGCTTTTAAGACAGATGTATATCTAAATAGCTATAGCTACTGAAGATTGATGGCCACTGTATTTTTATCAAAATTATTGCACAGTCCATCATCTATGTAGTGCCTGACTATTCAATCTAAAACCTGTATTTCATAAGAAAATTGTATGTTTAATTATGTATAAAAAAAATTACATTATCTTCCTGATGAAATATTGTAATGTTACTTACTTTCTGCAAATCATTTTATCGCAGTTGTATTTCTGAGCCAAAATTCTAAGACTTGGCTCAATTACACCACCTCTCAAACGCAGGACAAGATGAAGAGTGGATTCTAAAAAAGGAAAAAAAAAAAAAGTATTCAATAAATAATTAATACTCAAGATACGATTAAAGGTAAACATTTACCTGCTGGTCTTATAACTACTAAATACAATGTATTGCCTCATTTTTTTACTACCTTTTTTTATGTTGAAACTATTAAAAACTGATGCAAAAATTACAACAGAAATTTATATTTTAATATCTACTTATTGACCCCAGTTGAGATTTTTACCCAGTAACTGTATGTAATAATATACATAATATACATATATATATATATATATAGATATATATATTATACAGTAAAACCCCGATTATCAGAGTTTCCGCTTTAACCGAGCTATCAAATATTTCTAGGATTTTTTTTTTCCGCAAATTAATCTTCGTTCGTCTAGTCATATGACCCCTACCTGGAATCGGGGAATGGTTTCGACACCAACAATCCTGGGTTATCCTTAAAAAAAATGCCGAAACATTGCTGCAGAAAAACGCCAAAGTAATGTAAAACAAAAAACAATTAAGAACTTTTTTAAGTAAAAGAACTTTCAATATGAATTGCATGTGGTGTATCTGTATAACTTTTGTATTTGTTAAAATATACATTTAAACCTAGACGATGTATTGTATTTACAATTTTCGGTTTAACAGAGTTTTTCGGTTATCCGAGTTAGTCTTGGTCCACATTAACTCGGATAATCGGGACTCTATTGTATACATATATTACCCATAATATAACTATAATTTCAAAAATTTCAATTCAGTTTACAGTTTCATTCAAATCTCCAGCAATTACAAAATTTTACCGAAGATAAATTCACAATTTCACAATGATAATAAAGAAACATTTCAGTAATGAATTAAATAATAAGCTTTAGATTATTCATGTGCTACAAATGTTACTTACATGATTCTTATTAATGGACTACATGAGAATTTTTAATTGAAAAGAATTGAATCGTTTAAAATATAATAAATATAAAAATGTACATTAAACTTCATGATTGCGAAAATTCTTTTTTTATAATTAATCCTGCAATATGCATGGGATTTAGGTGACAAAAGATTAATAATTAACCCTTTTTATCTTTAAATTTGTTTTTGATATTTATGTGAAGGGTCCTTTATTTTATTTGTCTTTTGCTTATGTATTTTTTTTTTTTACTTTTACTGAGCTGCAGATATCGGACGAACGAAACTGATGAGGGTTTGGAACCCAAACAGTCTACCATGGATTCCCAGTACTAAACAGCTCAGTGGATTTTTATTGTGTGCGAGTTGTGGTTTTTCTTGCTATTGTTATATCCTATGAATGATAAATTTTATGATTATGAAGTTCTTATTACAACTTACAGTAATGTTTGTGAAAAGGGAATGGCTTCATTAAATGTAAACTTATTTTTATCTGATGAAATCAGTTTTAAAAACATAGTGTTACTACATATAATTTGCAAAGTATTTTAAAATTAGGAGATTCTAAAAAATATTTTTGACTTTTCAAGTTAATTGATTATACATTAACTTTATAATTAGCCTTAACATTTAAATTCTTTTGAACAAGTTTTGAAGTTATTGGGTTTTAGGCCTACAATTTGATATGATCCGAAAAAAAAATAAAAATAATTGACTGCAATACTTGTGAAATTCTGCACTAGTTTACTTGTTCCAATTGACAAGTCAATAACTGAAAAGAAAAGTTTGCGAGTCCCTAATTAAAATGTCAATTCTAACAATTTAATTTGCTTTGATGTCAATTTTCAGATTTGAGGACTGACAGCAGTAGTAATGAGGCATAAAGAGCTTTCATGGCCAATTGAGTAATCATTAGAAACAAAAAGTCAGAAAACTACAATGACTTCGTTGAGGTGTTAATGTGGATGTAATAGATGGGAGCCATTTGAACTATTTAAGATCTAGTGATATAAGTAACGAAGAAAACTGGTGCCAGCATATTACTAATAAAAAATCTTTTTAAAGTTTAAGGAAAACAAAGTTAAAAATATGGATATTTATTTAATTAAAATGCAGATGATTTGATGTCCTTTATTTTTAAAGCCAAGGACCAAATATTAATCTGTTAAATGAGAACCTAGTAGAAAGCTAGCTAATAAGGACATGGTCAGCATACTGTCTCTGCGATTTTGATCAACTTGGCACATATGTTACAGGATGGTGAACTATGAATATGAATCAAGTCTAGTGTTGTCACCAACAAGGGGAGGGGTCAAAGTTTTACAAATAGTCTATTGGAAACATTTTTTTTACCTTTTTACCATATAATTTAGTTGATAAATGAAAAGGAACAATATTAATTCATGTTTTCAAATTATTTATTGAATAACTAATCAGAAACAATCTAATTAAAAAAAAAAACACCGCACCAGCACAGTTTCTGGATTAGAAGAATGGATTGAGAGTCTAGCTCATTTTAAGTTACTGGTGTGGATGAGTTGCAGTTGTTACGAGCAGGCATATTGTTTTGACCACTTTTTCTGGTGGAAAATTCCCAGGAACAAGAATTTCATTATCATAATTACTATTATTAATTATTTTTATGTTCAAATTTTGATAAGATTATTTTTTTTTATTACATTATGCTTGTAACAAATTCAGTCCTACCAGATTCTTTTAAAAGAATATGAATTTGTTTGTAGGTTAATATTTTTTACATTAGAAACCAGAATTATTGTATAAATTATTATTGCTTTAATGTAACAACAGAGATAAAAAGTATTTAGCAATATAATTACGGAGATTATGTAAATTACAAAAAAGGGGCAATAAATACCATGGATATAAAATTTTCCAACTTATTAGTCTTTGCTGTTAACAAGTTAGAAAACACTAATCTTACAAGACAGCGAAAAAGTTATTTAACAAAATTATACAGAAAATTTTAAAATTTATACACAGAAATATATGTAATAGGGTAAACAGTTACAACAATTTAAATCTTAAAGTTATGATAGCTAAAACAAAGAAACTATAGTATCTATAAAGATGCTTTAATACCATTAAAATAATATAATAAAGATCTATGAATTGTTTTGTATTATGCTATATTTTCCATGTGATTTTACCAGAAATAATTTTATACATTATATTTTTTTTATTCACTTTATGCATTTGACTTGCCTTTAAATTTTCTTCAATTTGTTCAAATATTTTTTGTAAATTCTAATATCAAAATTGTTGTTCAGATTTTCATAGTATACCTATTAAATTATTTTATTCACTACTATTATGTTTTTGTTTTAATTTGTAGAAATTTATTTAATTTTGATTTCATTTTCTTCTTTGTGAGTATTATATAGTTTATAAATATGTAGTTAATTATTTTATTCTATTTCTATTATTTATTTTCATATTGTTTACATGTATCCAAAAATATAAACCATAATTTAAAAGCAAATCAATAAATGATTTGTACATTAAAATTTTATATTTAATCAAAAACTATTGATGTATGTTTAAAAATGTGCCTGTGTGAGAATTGAGCTTTTTTTATTAGATTATTTCCGATTGATTATTGAATAAATAATTTGAAAACATAAATTAATATTGTGCCTTTCATTTACCAACTAAATTATATGGTAAAAACAAAAAATGTGTTTCCAGTAGTCTTACAAATAAAATTTTGACCTTCCCTTATTGGTGACAAAGCCAAACTTGGCTCATATACACAGTTCGCCATCCTCAACCTACGTGCGAAGTTTGATCAAAATTCCCAGAGACAACGTGCTGACCATGTCGTCCTTGTAAAGAAATTCAGTTTGTTCTGTGCATTGATCATTCAAGTATATAAATAAAAACAGCATAAACATCATCTAAATTCATTTAATTCTAAGATTAGAATTAAATATTTCCTTCAAACCCAGTAAAGGTTGAAAAGTAAAAAGTGAATTTTATCCAAGATATGGCATCTTTTGAAACAAATATTTTTATTAAATTGCCAATTCTAGATGTTTTTCTTATTACCGAGATCATGAACAGATTTTTTTTACGTTTTTACCAGTGTTCAGCAGAGGTTATCGAGCGAGTTAATGGTCTAGGATCAGGGGAGCCTTCTATAGGACACTGCCTCCAAAAGTAACAGCTTGTAATATTTACAGTTAAGTGAATTAAATATAGAATTGGAAACTTTATTTTCCAGAATAAAGTTATGAGTAAAGGTATTTGTTTAGAGTGACTGGATATAATGAACTTTTGCAAGTCTAGAGACCAGACCTCTATCTTCACAAAGAATAGTCTGAAATGTCAAATGTATTCAGAGGGAGAAACTAATGGAGAATGATTCAGTTTTATCTTTAATATTAAATGATTAAAATCAAATAAGTTCAAGATGCACTGCATACAGTTATAACCATGTAACCAAAGTAGCTCAGGATTTGGAAGTAATTCAGCTAGGCTTCAAATGACATACATGACAAAATTTCTTTTAAACATAATCAAATTTCAACTTATTCTACAATCATTTTCCTAATGCATCTTAGTCTAAAATGCTTTCCCAACAACATTTAAGGAGGTTTAACGGGCATTAAATATGAAAAACGGAAAACCAGTAAAAATGCACAAATTTATTTGCTTTCACACCTTCAGCCATCATTGAAGGCAATCTGGATCAGCTTGTTTCATCCTTATTAGGACCCATCAGCCAGATTTAGCCTTGATGATCAAGCTCAATGCGTGAAAAACTATGGGAAAAACCTTTGCGGGATTCCACTGCCGAGAGCAGAAGGAGGATCCATAGACTTTGAGCTTGATCAAAACCAAATCTGTCTTAATATACACAAAAGAGTTCTAACAAGGACAAGACAGCTTACCCAGATTGCCGTTAATGATGACTCAAGGCATGATTGGAAAGAATTTGTGCATATTTATCATTTATTGCTTTTTCATTTCCAATAACATCCCTCCTTTACCTAGAAATAACATAACATTTTGTTTACCATAAATATAGGGTTCCTTTTGGGGCTGCATGTGTTGGGCAGTGCTGGCCTCAATTACAGCCCCTTCCACCCATTAGAGCCACTGGGCCTCGAACTTAAAAAAGGAACGACAGGCTTTTGTTGTAATTGAGAGTATTAAAGCCATCCTTCTCACAACCTCAAAAGAAGAGCCGCCGAGCGACTCTGAGAGGGACCACTATTTGCCAACTGCAGAGTCTAGTTTCTGTAGCTTTCCATGGCCAAAATATCGAAATAAATCATGTTTGAATTCTTTTTTTTGAAAACAAAAATACAAATTTTTAAAAATAAGGAAATTCAATTAAAATATAGATGATTTTATTGAATTTGATATAAATCATGTATTGTAATTTCTTTAAACTTATTGTTTCGAAAATATGTTTGACTAAGTTAATATTCAGAACAATTTAATTATGATATGAATTTATGTTAAGAAATTGATTTTTTTTTTTAGTGTTGTAAAGGAATAACACAATAAAACTTTCTATTTTTTAAAAAATTAATTTCAAGTTATATCTGAGAAATAGAATCATACTGAAATATTAAAAGAAAACTTAAATACTTAAAAAGAACTGATAATGAAGATTCTAAAATTATTTCATGTTAGCTTGGATTCAATATATTTTAAAATACTTATTTTTTTAGTGTGTTGAAATTTTTATAAATTTCATTAGAAATAAAGTTGTAATGTAACGTTTTCATTTAAAATTAAAATTTGCTTCGTTTCCTATGAAATATTTCTATTGGGAAGCCATATAAAGAAACGAAAAAAAGTTTGAAATTTGTCTTCATCTAAAAGATGCCTTGAAATTAAATTGCTATAAAAGCCCTCCTTACTTCTTCATCTAAAAACGATTTTTTTTTCTTTTGGGCACATCATACAGTAAGCCAATTATGGCTTCTCTTTCAGCTTGTTCACACAAGAAAAATATTGCCGCCTCTGAAAAAGAATCCATTGCGACTGAAAAACACGGGAAAAGCATGTCACCCTCCTTGCCTTGGGCTGAAGCAACGCTGTTGAAGTGACTCCAAAAGCTACACCAATGAACGTGGTTGCACTCCCCTCATTTCTGTAGCCTGCAGGTAAACTGCAACTTCAACTTTCTGCCCGACTCATGCAGCCCCAATAGAATCCTACCTTATCTCTTGAAGGATAACTCTCCAACTTACAATATGAATTAATTTATTTAAAACCTTTACTTTATCTCAACCTAAATTTTAAAAAGTATGGGAACAGTCAAGCAAACAATGAAAATAGAAACCACAGTTATTTTTTTTTTTCCCTCTGACATTAAATGAGTGATCTCAAAATTAGGCCTGCAACACAGGTTTTTTTATCATGAGCAGTAAACTGACAAAAGCAAATTCAGTGAAACATGCAGCAAGCTAATGAAATAAAAGCTAATAAAATAAGATTTTCTTGTGACTGCCGCTTTCATTTCTATTAAATTCCGTAAGATTAATGGCCCAAATAATTAAGTAGAACTTCAACTTTACAAATAGAACTAAATGAGAGTCCACTTAAAAACAGCGTCCCTTTCGTAGATCATGTGCGTGCAGACTTAGACTTTGATACCAATGCCATAGAGGAATATTATGAAATGGCCACACAATCATATCAGAACCTGAAATACTTCAATCATGTAATATGGTGCATAAAGTAAACCTAAAATAACAGCAGCAAATGCTTCCCAAACAAGGGAAAAACTAAAGCAGACAGTTCTACATAACCAAAGCCGTTCTTGTGATGTACAAACACAACATTAGAAGGTTGCTTTTAATTAGAGATGGACGGGACCCGATATTTCGGGAAAATTATAATCCCGTTTATCGGGCGGGATTTGCTTTACTTCGGGATTTCTTCGGGACGGGATTTCGCGATTTATTTAAATTCAACAAAAGGCTTAATAATGCTGGGATTATTAATCCTGGCAACTGAAGACTACAATAAATCATTGAGAAATACTCTGGACTATTTATTTTCCTTCTATCTCCCAATATTACATCAACAACAAAATGTTTTCGTCATGGCGTTAGCGATCGACATGGTAAAGATGAAGATACATGGTAAAAAGTTTTGCAATAAAAAGTATAAAATGTTTTTGTTTGTTGTTATTCTTGTCATCCATATCAAGTTTCAAAACCCGAACAACTATTTCCCATTTACTGAAGGAAGGACAATCCCGTCCATCCCTACTTTTAATAAAAGAGTAAAGACCAAAAGCACTATTGAAAAGCAAATGGATAAAATTCAAACTAAAAGAAACAGAACTATTATCTAATTGGTTCTCAGGAAAGTTAAAGGATTCTATTGGTGTAAATAAAGCGTCCCAGATGAAAAACAAAGCAGCTGCTGTGTTGTCTTGCACTGTTAATTTTTTCTCCTTGCTTTTGCAGTTTTGTTTTTTGTTGAATATTTAAAAAAAATACATTGCAATTACCTTTTTGGATGTTATAATCGCTCAATGTGCGTCCATCTTCTAATTGCTTTCCAGCAAAAATCAACCTCTGCTGATCAGGAGGGATACCTAAAAAAAAATTAAAACAAAATGAAATATACTAAGTATTTTGTAAAACTTCAAAAAGAAAAAAAAAAAAAAAATGCAACAAAATTTGGCAAAGAAACACTGTCCTCAATAGTGTTTCATAAGTGTGCAGCTGTTTTTGGTTCAAAGAAAACGAAACTTGTTCTTAAAGTAATATTTAATTTCTAGGACTTCTTCCCATTTTCCCTTTTTTTCTCTAGTGAAAAAGTTCGCCAAAATTACCAAAAATAAATGGCACAATTACAATATCTTTACCTTTGTTTAGTCTTTTGACTTGATTTTCTTGTGTGTGTGTTCTGCCTGTTATAGCTTATTTTGGCATTTTTGATGCTGTACTTTTAAATTCCTTTTTGACAGGTTAAGGAACTTAGACGATTTTCTTTATTGTATTTATTATCATTGTACAGTTGGACCTCTATTTAACAAAGTCGCTAAATCCCCCCAAAAAAGTTCATTAAATGGAAAATTCGTTAGAGATTCACCTTTCAGAATTACATTAAAGTACATATAACAGATTTAAAATACATAAACAATAAATATTAAAAAAAGTGATAATTTGAATGATAAAGCATACATTACCACATGCGTACTTAAATTTTACTAATAAAGTTTGTTAATTTTGTCAGTTTTTTTTTTTTTTTTTTTTTTGAAACAGTGTTTTTGCTCATAGTAAGTCTCACATCTTTGCAATGCACGAAAAGCCCCTTAGCATATTTCTTCAAATCCCATCTTCATAGATACTTGTTTTTGAATGTTTTGAACAAGTATTCAATGAATCAAAAGTTTGTACTATCTTATCACGATTTTTTATTATGGTTGTTAAGCTGTTTGGAGGAATACCAAATTTTAAAAAGCAATATCCTTTTTCTTCACGCCTTTATCCACCTCATCAAGAATTAATTTTTTTCCTTTGACGCTCAAGCACTTTTGCTTTGACATTTTTCTAGCTACAACAACCAAAAATTACCAGCACGATTGATCAAGTTTAACAATCTAGAAAATGCAAGACTATAGTTCAAAGCACACGGGACAGCTTCATTGAGGTTGAAAGGGGGATATGGGGTGGACTGGGATTGCACTTCCTGGTTGAAATGCAAAGAATGACAGCGATTGGCACCTTGTAAAAACATTTCAAGGACAACAAAAAATAAAAATAGATACCACGAAAAAGTTCATTAAATAGAAAATGCACTTTGCTACTTGGAGGTTAATATATGAAGAAATTAGCAAAATGTTCTTGGTTCCAAAGAAAGTTCGCAAAATAGAGGCCTGACTGTCTTGTTTTTGTGGGACCCCAATTCCAGGGCAGGAGAGGGATTCTTCACTTTTCATGCCTTCTGAGGCAATCAAGGGTAAAAGACCAATCATTCACTACCTGGTGGTGAAAAATTTATAAAAATTTTAAGAATAAATGGTGTTGCAAAAGTATTTGACAGAAGCAAAGTCAGCTTCAAGCAATGGATTAGGAAAAAAAACAAAAAAAAACAGGAAGAAATGTATTCTGATGAATATGGTTCTTCGTATGTAAGGATTTTCTTATTTATGAACCAGCACCAACAATCTGCAATGGTGAATTGATGGAATTAAGTTGTAGGCAAAATGATTCAGGTATAATAGTGAAATTTTGGGAAACAAAACATCAGAAGAGCCATAAAAGGATGTTCAACCACACAAAATGTTTCTCTAGTTCACTGTGGCCAAAGGTGAAAGGATTCTCAACTTAAGAGGATCTATCAAAGGTCAGCAAGTTGTCATAGCCCAGACTAAATACTGGCGACATCCCTAATTTTAATGCTTTGTTCTTCATATTTAATGAAGACAAAGGAATCAACAAAATGTAAGACTACATTCTGAACCAATAAGCCTTTCAAGGATTAAAATTTCAGTAAAAGAAAGCATCTAGAATGTACATTATTAGTTTCTAAACAAGTTATCAAATGAATAATTTGGTTGGCACTTCATCAAACCCAACCCAGTCCAGCTCTCGTAGAATACAACTAGTCCAACATTTCCTCAGCAACATCTAGATTCACAGGAAGTTCTGCAATGTAAGGACATAGAACTACACTTGCTGCTGTCATTAAACCAGGCGTGATCCACACCGTACGGCTGGACATTGGCAATAACACAGTTGGTTTTAGTTCTCAATCTTCTCTACACCACAGCAATTTTCCACGAATTACCCAATATCAGTAAATCCCTGATTATTTAAAGCTGAAAGTATCCCACAACAGGTCATGAGTGGTTCAACGGGCCAATGGAAGTTGGAATTCCAGTATTCTGAGTATATATCGGGATGAAGTTAAGATCAGATGGTCAGCCCAATTATCTGTCTAACTCTGGAAAAAGAAGGATCTGATCCACGGCTGAGGATCGAACCAGTCTTTTCCCAGCCCACAGTTTCTCTGAGCAGTAAATATATATTTATAGCCAGCAACAAAGTATGGTTAACGCATCTGCCAAATTCATCTTTTGCTTTGGCTGCTTAAATGGCTAACTTACTACTGAAACATCTCTAGTTCACTTAACGTATATATGTTTATTATTATTAAAATGACAGTTAAACCCCAACCCCTGTCATCATTAAAAAATTTTTTAACATATTGGTGAGACATTCAAACTATTGAACCAAAGTTACTCCAAGTTCATGGCATTCAAGTAGAAATTTTACAGTAGAAGCCATCTTTTCATATTTTTTTTTTTTTTTATATTGACAAAAGAAATATGTATATTAACCGAAATCTTAAAATTCTGAAACGGCAGGCTAACTAGTTTTGTAGATAAGAGGCCATTTCAAGAAATATCAGGAAGCAACATTAGAAAATTAAAAATAAAATGATATAATAAGAAAATTATCACTAGCAATTATCAATCATTATCTAGCATATTAATTCTAATCCAGTAACTAACCAAGTAAGCACATAATCAAATAACTCACAATTCTTACTGTTACACAAATCAATGGCTGTATGAAAGTAATGTCTGCACTTTAAGATCATATAATATTCCAAATTTACTAATTGAACAAATATGTTGGCTCCATCATTCAGACTAACAGAAGACAATGAAATTTGGAAAATATGCATAAATTTCTAAATAAAACATTCTGGTATTGGTTGTACACTGTCCTATAGTTTTTATTAATATTAAAAACTAAATGAAAAATCAGCATAAAAAAGCTGCCAATGCATTATTTCGAATCTGAGTCGAAAGTCTAAGCAAGCACTTACACCTAGAGTGTAACTAATAATTACAGTATTAAATATTACAATAATTAAATAGAATTTATGATAATTCTAAATTATGAAATGGGAAGCCCTGTTAATCTAACAATTTTCTCAACAAATAAAATTTTTTTTATTGGAATAAAATAGCATTTTTAATGGTAATTTCAGTTAATAAAGCATATGTAATTTTACATTTGGTTCTATCCATCTGTGGGGGTGAGCATTTCAACCCTTTATTTTTGGAAACTCAAGCAGTTCGATTTCTGAAGGGAAAAAAAAATTGTTTAAATTTCAGCCGCTAAGGGCAAATTGTGGCACTGCTGTCCCTCTAATTTGCATATTGCTACGTAATTGAACAACCTTTGCCTATAAAAGCAGTTGCTAAGCATTTTTACAAATCCAAGACTAGTTAAGAGTCTTGAAGATCATCTTACCAGATCACGCTTAACTTGTTAAACTATCAACAAACAGCAATGCTTCTGCTGCACTTAAGGCCTTTCAGCAGTCAAAATGTTTATACGGAGGTCCAACGACCATTACAAATGTTTGGAAAATGTGTACTACAGAGAACAAACTTGCAACTGCAGTAATGGAGCAGGCAATTGCAATTGCACATAGTAGTAGTGCACATGCAATATCGCAGGAGTTGGACATACCATATATGACAAGTGTGGAGAGCTCTGCGAAATGTCTTGAGGTTTTACCCCTATAAAATGTCCCACAATCAACAATTGGTTTCTGGTGATTTTGTTACACAGAAAGCATTTGCTTTGACATTAGTTGCTAGAATGATGGTAGATGATGCATGGCCTTAGCAATACTGTGGAGTGATGAGGCTCATTTCCATTTGAATGGTGTTGTAAACACTCATCACTGCCATATTTAGTCTGACAATAATCCACACATACATCTTTAAATTCCACTGCATTCACCAAAGGTATCAGTTTGGTGTGGTTTCATGGCATCCTTCATCATTACTTTGAAGAAAAAAAACTGCATCAGGACCAGTGACATGTTCTGTGAATGGCTCCAGATATGTCAGATATCCTTTGTAGCTTTGTAATTCCATCACTTCAAAAAAGGGGAATTGTGTCGACTCCTTTACCTGTGAAGCCTTACTACAGCGAACATTTTCAGATGACAGTAATTAGCAGATCAATCATGAATCCATGATTTTGGCTGTGGGGCTACATAAAAAGAGCCTCGTTTATCAGGGCAATGTTCCAAACTTAGCTATGTTAAAAAACAATTTTACAACATGTGACAACTCAATGCATGTCAGTTGTGTTCTGCTGTTGTGTGTGCAGCAAATGCAATTTGTAGAGCAAGGTGTTTGAGGGCATGTGGAGCCGTATCTCTGATGTTAGTGAGATTGCATTAAAGTTATTACATGTTAACTTTTTTTTTTTTTTTGCAGGTATTTGTTAGATGCAAATTATGGGATAGCAGTGCCACAATTTAGGCCAAAATTTGAACTATCTTCTTCAGAAATTGAAACCGCATACTCAAGAAAGTGTGTGTACGAAACTGGGTCACAAAAGTCGCCCAATATATTTTCTAGAGGTCTAAACATCTTTAATTTTGGATCACCCAAGTATTATTTGAAGTTTAGTTTCAACACTAATTTCATTTTGATTTTTAAAAGCACATCTCACCCTTCCCCCAATCATCGATTAAAGGAAAGCCAGCTACAGAATGTAATATTTGTATCAGTGTACATCAAAACCAAAAGGGTTTGTGTTTTAGATAGTCTCCAATTTTAGCTTTCCAGGATAAAAGCTTTAGCTATCTTAATCACAGGCAATGGATATGCATTCTTATTATAAAATATAATCTAAACACATTGTGCTTAATTTCCAGATAGGGCAACAATATTGTCTTTTCTAGCAATCTCCCATTTTTGTTGTGTCACTTAGTCACGCTTGCACACATTTTCCTTCCTTTTCACAATCGCAGCTAGTCTGTTCTCCATCTCATGATTTCCCATCTTTATCTGTGGTCTTCCTCTTGGTCGTTTTCCTGCATCATAAGCTATCTTCGGAATTCTGTTGCCTTTCATTTTCTTTTAATGCTCACACTATTTAAAGAAGCACTACTGTAATTATTTCTAATTCTGAGATTTTATCATGGGAGTCTTCAGTCCCTCATTTTCATTTGTTTGTAACTTGCTTTTGTTTTCCCACGCTTCTGTCCCATAGAAAATACAGTCGGACCCCGATTTAACGAATCAATAGGGACCGAAAATTTTATTCGTTAAATCAGGGGTTATTCGTAATATCGGGGTCCAAAATAAAAACTTTCTGCACTTACCTTACAGAACAGCCCTAATAAGCAACTACACAAAAATATCCGTAATTGGAAATTGTACACTTTTTATTCAGCAGCTAATAATACAGCGAATAATTACATACTAGTTAATTTGAAATTTTAAAGTATGCACTGACTAATGTTAGACAATTTCCTTGATTCCAGACTCAAAAAAGGTCTTTTTCGACTTTATGGAGAGAAGAAAATACAGAATCATTTTATATCCTGCTGCATTAGGTATGTTTAACCAAACTAACAAAAAAAATTTTTTTTTTCGGCTGTTGAAATAATTCGTTAATTCGGGGTTTTTTTTTTTTTTGCCTTCATTTTAATCGGGGGAAAAGAAAAATTCATTAAATCGCGAAATTCGGGGTCCAACTGTATAAACCCCGAATTATTTCAAAAGTGGAAATTTTTTTTTTTTTTTATATTAGTTTGGGTAAACATACCTAATACAGCAGGATATAAATGATGCTGTATTTTCTTCTCTCCATAAAGTCGACAAAGACCTTTTTCGAGTCAGGAATCAAGGAAATTGTCAAAGATTACTCAGTACATACAGTACTTTAAAATTTCAAATTAACTAGTGCTTAATTATTCGCTGCTGAATAAAAAGCGTACAATTTCTAATTATGGATATTTTTGTGTAGTTGCTTATTATATTACAGTAAAACCCCGCTAATCCGGCATCGGTCTAAGGTTTTTTTTTGTTTTGTTTTTACACTGAATAAGCATTCCGGGCGCATTTGGCAGAGTTCGTGGGCAATCTGCTTAGGTTGGGCGTACTTGGCAGTGATGACAAATCTAATAAAGTAACTATACTGTACTGTATTAAAATATAATACTACTTAAAAATATATTTTGTTGTTTTGTTTTTAACATTTTCCATCACTACCGAAATTAGAGAAATCACAATAGAACATGGAAAAATGGCCTGATACCTATTAATAGCCCTTTTGACTCTTTATTTTAGCAATATTTTCGCTATCCTCGCAATAACGGCTAGTTTTAGACGGCGCTCAGTAATCTGGCATTTTCGGTAATCCAGCACTGCCGAAATCCCGAACGTGCCGGATTAGCGAGTGTCTACTGTACCTTATGGCTGTTCCATAAGGTAAGTGCAGAAATTTTTTATTTTGGACCCCGATATTACAAATAACCCCCGATTTAACGAATAAAATTTTCGGTCCCAATGAATTCGTTAAATCGGGGTCCGACTGTAATTACAAGTATAATTGGGAAAAAGACTTTGGATCAGTGATAAAAAGCAAATCTTTGTCTTCAAAATAGTATATTACATTTATTGTAAGTATTATAATAAAAAAATTTAGATACAAAGAAGGATAAAAATTGATGCGGAAAAAAAAACAAAAGTTTTACAAGATATCTCAATCAGGAAAAATTTAAAAGAATATTACAAAACAGAAAAAATATTAAATTAAATATTAACTAAACAATATAAAATTAATTTTTTGTAGCCATTTCCCTACTGCTTGGAAAAAAAACTTTTCCAATTATATTTTGACACCAGATGCAAACACATGGCGGCACAGCGATCAACTTCTGTCAGGATTTTGCGAGATATTACCGACAGTATTTTTGAACTACAACAGTAAAAAAACATCCCCGTGTGTTAGGTGCTCGGAGAATTGCTGAGCAACGTAAATTTAGGAGCCTGTAGAACTTATGGGCAGCAAGCTGAATTTGGTCAAGCCAATTTTTAAAATTGCTAAATCCGTAAACCCAAGGTTATGCTTAAATATGTAATTTCTGAATTTCACTTAAAGCAATCATTAATTTCTGTTAAAAGACTGATCGTAGCAGAATAATTACTGTATAACAGAAAGGCATATTCAAGATTTAGTGGTAAGTAGCACACTAAAACATACACAACATCAAACAATATCTAAATCAAATAGAAAAGGAATTCCAGATTAATGCTTAGGATCATGTCAGCAAGATTTATAAATAATTTATCAAGCAAAATGTACCAATGAAAATAAAAATTTCCTGCTCATGTTTTAGTATAAATTAAAGTGGAAAAAGCCTGGAACACTTTACATGGATGCAGTTAAAAGAAATTTGCTATTATCCAGATTAAAGAGTAAGAAATGAGAATACACAGATGAATGCCAATCTGAGGCAATTCTGCTTAAGGATGGCCACAGTCATGAAAAAAATGACCACCTCACAATAGATTGAGAAGGGCCTATTAGTGCAATGGAGGAAAGATTTATCTAGAGGGACAGTGAAAACGATAAAACTCAGAAAACAGTAACAATCTGTTAACAATTCAAATTTCTCAGAAGATGATTGTTGTTAGTCTGTATACACTGAAGTGCATCTGCGAAACTTTGCAGGACCTTGTTCTCTGGTGCTCGAGCGTTGCTATCATGACGAACCCCTAGAAGCAGCAATAGAATATCTTGGGGACAGATACTGAGGTGGTTTCCCATGTCCTTCCTCAGGAAATCATTAGCTTCCATTTAAATATTAAATAGATACACTAACAAAGAATACTTAATTCAATCTCTTCTTGAAATTAATTTATTTCTTAATTTGCTCTTTTAAGTATTGAAATATGATACAACCTAGTTCTAACAGCTTCAACTTTCAAATTGATCAGGGAAATGTAAATCCTATGTCTTTCAAAAGAAAAATTCAGATTTTTTTTAATACCTTGTTTTCTTTTTTTTTGAGAATGGAATGAAACGAATGACATAATTCAACAATTGGCATTTTCTTTGCTGCCACTCATCCTCTCTCAATATTTAAAACAAGGTAATTAATACTTTAAAAATGTCATAGCTTATAACAAATTCATAATATTATAAAATACATCAACTACTACAACGGACAACAATATTTCGTCTTAATCAAAAGACTTCATCAGGATTAATTTACAAATATTTTTAGGAAGAGAGAGAGTCCATCTCCCTTTCCTAACATCATTGAAATAAAACAAATCAAGAATTCGAAAGTTTAAACAATCTAAAGTTTATAATAGAAGAAGTTTTCAAGATTGAAGTATGGGCATAATAAACTTTTTTTTGAAGAAAAAAGGAAGCATGAAAGAGGTAAAATCTCTACGCACTTGCAAAGATGGAGATGAAGAGAGGCGTGAATTACTTAAGATAAAAGTTTACGAAAAGTGATCATTTAAAGAAAGGATATATTCTTAAAAAAAAAATGATAAATTTGAAGATTAAAAAAAAGATTATAAATTTAGAAAAATTAATCGGCGAAATGGATTAGTCTTAATTTTGAACTATTAAAGTGAACGTGGCGTTTTCATATTATTAGATTGTTTAAACTTTAGAATTCTTGATTTGTTTTATTTCAATGATGTTAGGAAAGGGAGATGGACTCTCTCTTCCTAAAAATATTTGTAAATTAATCCTGATGAAGTCTTTTGATTAAGACGAAATATTGATGTCCATTGTAGTTGGTGTATTTTATAATATTATGAATTTGTTATTATAATCTGTCCAAAGACTGGTGGTATATGAAGAAATTCTCCCCTAATTCACACCGCCACGCCCACAAACAATCAGTCGACCGTTAATCCTACCATCGGCATGTCTTCTTTCTTTTTTATCAACTGGGCCTTTTTCTACAAAACTACGTTTTTTTAAACTGCTACCTTTACTTAATTTTTATTACAATTATCAAATTCTATATATTAATCCTTGCAAAAAGAGTCCAAACACGGGGCAATTCTGATACTTCTAAGCTTTTAATGGCCAGTGGATTAAAATATAATTATATAAACTTAGTTTTTATTTTTTAACCCACTGACCATTAAAATGCTTAGAAGTATTGCGCCGTTTTTGGACTGTTTTTGCAAGGATTAATATATAGAATTTGATAATTGTAATAAAAATTAAGTAAAGGTAGCAGTTTAAAAAAACGTAGTTTTGTAGAAAAAGGCCCAGTCGATAAAAAAAGGAAGACATGCCGATGGTAGAATTAGCAAGGATTAGTGGTCGACTGATTGCTTGTGGGCATGGCGGTGCTAATTGGGGCAGAATTTCTTCAGATACCAGAAATTTGTCTAGAGATACCATCAGTCTTTGGACAGATTATAGACAAGTGTCAAAAGCAAGAACATATAAATGCCAGATCGTTCCTTTATGTTTTACAGACAATCTGTAACCTAGGGGTCGCTAATACAATGCTTAGTGCATCATTTGGATATGTTAAAGAATTTATGAAACTTTTGTAAATATTAACAATGACGTCCTGTTGGCAACTGTTAGTATTGTTATGCATGAAGCATCAGTACTATTACTGTGTTAATTGTTATTATTATTACTAACATTGCTATGGAAAACGTTAATTTGGGGGGTCAGGGAGTGTGGCCCTACAGGTCTCATTTTTTTTTTTAAATGGTCACCTACTTTTTGATACTGAACACATGGTGAAGGTTTCATTCTAAAACCTCTAACAGTTTGGCCGCTACCGAGTGGGACACACAGTATGACAAACACAAAAGCAATAGCGGTACTTGCACCCATCATCCAACATTGAAAATGGAATGATATTGCTCAGTGTGATGATGAAAAGGCCGCAAACACTAACTTTCTGTACATCTTCAGAAGAAAATCATCTCCATCATATAAGAACAAAATCTTCATTTCCCCCCCCCCCCAATGATGAAAGATTGTCTCTTTTGAAACTAAAAAAAATTATGTTTTATATATACTTAAAAAGTTAAATTATGTTTAGCCTATTCATCATTACTCCAGATTCTGATGTTAATCTAAACAAGGTAGGATAGCAATTAGTAAACCAATCACAGAGCTTCGCAACGGCTTCTGAGTCACCTTTACTTTACAATAGACTATGCCGGGGTGGTCTAAAAATTCCTTCATGTGTCTCTTTGCGACCTTTTCTCTTTGAGAAAAAATTGAAGAATGGCCCATGAGGGGATCGAACCCACGACATTCGCGTTATTAGCATGACGCTCTAATCAACTGAGCTAACAAAAGTCGTTGCGAAGCATTGTGAGATGTGTGTCCAGACAGACACAAACCGGGGATACAAGGCATCTTTCAGAAGCCTAAAAATCATGTTTGTCAAGAAGCATTGCCATTCTTTTAATTTTGACAGCTACATACCTAATTTAAAAGGTTATATAAATTTCAAAATATCATGAGTTTGTCTCAAGGATGATGGCTCATCATGACGCCAATTGATGAGCAGCTACCTGTAATCAGTCTTCAAATAAAAATTGGTGTGCACTAAACAAGTAGTTCTTGATAGTGTATCATGTTTCTAAACATGGTTGAGATTTAATGTCATTTCAGGATCTCTTTTCATGTGCACAAGCTCTTTTCAAAATGTTAAGCTACCATGCAGAAGAAAACACAAACATGGGCTGAATTTCTCTTAGAAAGATAAGAATTGTCAAGGCAGGAATCTTTAAAGGAATTGGCCGTTTTTAACATTATTTTCTGAACTTTTAGTAGAATAAATTCATCTACTTCGTCAAAATCAGTCGATGAAGCCATCTTGTAATAGGGGAACAGTGCAAGGGCTAAGGGAGTTTTCTAATTGAGGAATGATTCAACAGCAATTAAGTGATCGATGATGATGGTACACAGAAAATTTAGATTAAGGAGAGATCTGAACCTTTAATGCTAATGTAAGATTTAAAAAGCAATAAAAATCTATTTTTTGATTTGTTTTTGTGGGGAACATGACAAACTCTTTACATTATGTCAATTCATGCTATAATAATTATGTTTTACTACTTTTTAGTTTAATAAGTTTAAACTATTCAGATTTTCATGGACTCTAATTTCAATATTTCTTAAGTAAAAAACTATAATCCCATATCTATCAATACAAAAAAAAGTCCATAAAGATGATTAACTTTCACAAAAAGTTGTGTATTTCACATTCAACACAAAATTATTAAAGAATTTTTGTGTTTAAGCATTTCAGAAACAATTAAAATATCAATAACCACAATAATCCAAATTCATACCTTCCTTATCCTGAATTTTAGCTTTCACATTTTCAATTGTATCCGACGGCTCAACCTCAAGGGTAATGGTTTTACCCGTAAGCGTCTTCACAAAAATCTGCATCTTGGATATCTGAAATGAAAATTAATCTAAATTTTAAAAGAAATAATTAAGTTTAATTCTCACAAAATAAAGCTGACATTAACTAACTCCATGGCAGTACAGCCTCGGCCTCCTTAACAATATGAGCCCACACTTTTCTGTCTAGAGCCTTCCTCCTCCATCCTCGTACCTGGAGCTATTTCAACTTGTGTTCCACATCATCAAGCCATCTAAGTCGTGATCTTCCTTTTAATCTTCTACCACCAGGGTTTCCAATGAAGAGTTTCTTAACTCCACAATTCAAATTCATCCTTTGGAGATGGCCAACCAATTGAATCCTTTTACTTTTAACAATGCTTGCTCCAAAGACAATTCCATTAGCTCTTTATTAGTGCGATACACCACAAACCTTGGTCATAAATCCTCCTCAGAATTTGCCTTTCCCATGCACCAAGTATGGAAATATCCTTACATGTTAAAGTCCATGTTTTGGCTCCATACAAAACAATAGGTCTGATCATGGTTTTATATAATCTGGATTTGGTCCTCCTAGACAGTACCGATGACATCATACGGGGTAGCAGGGCGAAATAATTTCTGTTACCGGCAGCAATTCTATTTTTTATATCCAGATGTACCTCGTTACTTTCCGTAATCAAAGATCCACGATAGGTAAAATGGTTAACTTTCTCAAAAGTGTACTCATCCACTTTCAAATCTTGTACAAGGAACTCCAGAGGCAGAATATTTTTTATCTTTCTGCAATGATTGATGCCAAGACGAAAAATTTTCTGCAGGTGTGGGCGTTTTTCTCGTTTATGTCCCGCAAAAAACGTTCATTCTATACCAGGGATGGGCAGACTTTTGTAAGGTAAGGGCTACCTCAAGTATACTCCAAGTGGTGCGGTCACCTTAAGACTATCACAGGGTTCGTACAAATTTTAGAAGAAAAAATCCAAGGAGTCCAAAAAATTTCTAAGGAGTTCGGTCAAAATTGCTGGATATTGTATACATGCAATATCCAAAAAATGAAACATGTTTAATTCAATAGAGATCATCACTTGATGAATTTAAAGACAAAATGTAATAAACAATAGTAATCTTTTAGTTTATTTTTTTCTACAGATATATATAATATGCATTTTAATGACCATAATAAGTAGAATTATTTTTCCTAAACATACAATTTTTTTTTTCCTTCCTTATTATCATCTCACTTAAAATTATTATAAAGACAGTGTTCCCACAGCTGACAAGTGTCAACCTTCTAGATTTTTTAATACCACTATTTTTGAAGAGTTATCTTTGTCACGTTTAATCGCAGAATTCTTGCAATTAAATAAAAGCAAATATTCTGAATTAGTAGTACTAAAAAATCTGGAGGGTTGGCAGTTCTGTACTATAAAATCTATGTTCTATGTTTGTGCCGACTTTATCAAGAACTAAATTTTAAAAATGGTTAGAATGGGACAGAAGTTTTTTTTTAAAGGATGATTTAAGGAGTTTCTAAGGAGTACTTGGCTTTTCCAAGTAGTTTTAAGCACCTTGGAGAATGTTTTTCATTTTTAAGGAGTTTCTAAGGATTCTAAGGAGGCGTACGCACCCTGCTATCAACAACCAATAACAAACAAAAAAAACCCGGAATCTCCAAATCCTCAACAAAAAAAAAAAAACCGAATATACAATAACTTTCTGCAGCTCTCATTTTCGTTCTGCGACAATGCCTCGTCGTCGCTTGATATTCTGCTTCTGGGCAAGGAACTATTATTCAAATGAATTTGTAATAACAGTCTAATTGTAAGGAAAGAATTGTGATAGTTCTGCATTGCAACTATTAACTGGTCATCATATTCTCATTATAGACCCATCCACCCTCAAACATAACATTTATTCTATTGAATGGCAATAAAATCGTCAAAGCATTTCCAAAAGATTTTTTTGGTTCGGTAATAGCAATTGGATTCAAACAAATTTAAATATTTTGAACTAAACATCTGGATACTGGGCAACAAACTGCCATAGTGAAATGATACTAATCTAATAAAATACGTACTTGACTCAAAAGATGTAAAGATTAGCAGCTATCTTACATTGTTTTAATGAAATAAATTAAAGAGAAAAAATGTGTTTGAGGGGCAACTTTTATAAGAATTTGTACAGAATCAATGAAAATGCTTTTAAGTGGCCTAAGAAAATGTTTCCCCCACCTGATTTGTTAACTAAAGTTAACAACACTACGTTGTTAGTATGGCTTTCAGCAAATAGCTTTAAAAACAGTTATATGTCACAATGGAGAGCAATCTCTCCAGGAAAAATTGTCAAATTCAAATAGTGCTTCAGACTTCTGCATATTAAACAGTTCAAAATACTTCTTTACTATTTTTGCTATCATAGATTATTTCGTAAAGAATCTAAAACAAAACAACTTTTATGAAACAAAATTAGTTCAGCACACAAAGTGAGGTATATTTACAACTGAATTATGAGCACTTTCTAAATGCACAATGTATCTTTGATAAAGTAAGGTATTTACATTATGTTTCGGTTTATAAAACAGGAGGAGGCTGAACAGAGTTGACCATGTGACAATGGGCAAATACATTAAGAAGGGATTGATGGTGTCTTTGTGATTGAACAAATATTGGGGAATTGAAGTGCTAAAATACCCAGAATATATACAAAAAACAAGGATATGTATATAACATCAAATTTCAATCAAATCAAAAGTCTATCAATTTTTAAATATTAACATCAAATTGTGATATTTAAACCTGTTAACCCTATTATGAGTATTGATTGAATATAATTAAAATAAGGGCGAGATGGTGGATCTTTTTTAGTTACATAAAATTTAGAATTTTTTGTGGAAACCATATTGGGGAATGGTGAAGACTGATAAATTATCATTATAGCAATTGCTGTTAGTGCTAATAAAATGATTCCTTGACCTTTCTTTTGAGGTCAGAGTTCATGACGTATGATCGTTGGTTGTTTCAAATTGAGTGAATGATTGGTATCTCTCAGATGTTTAACTCTGTTCAGCCCCCTTCTGTTTTTAAACTTAAACAAGATGTAAATACCTTACACTTCAAAGTAACGATCATTTTGAAAATTTTCTTATTTTATATTTTGTGTGGTGACCTAATTATGTTTTATATTATAAGATACACACGTTAAATTTTCCTTTGAAAACAAGTTGTACTTTTCAACATTATTTTGTTTTCAAGTTTTTAGCAGTAT
This sequence comes from Thereuonema tuberculata, assembly GCA_023159025.1. Classification (NCBI taxonomy): domain Eukaryota; kingdom Metazoa; phylum Arthropoda; class Chilopoda; order Scutigeromorpha; family Scutigeridae; genus Thereuonema; species Thereuonema tuberculata. The sequence continues at coordinate 5,045,353 of JAFIDM010005346.1, forward strand.
CACTGAACTTCATACTAATCATACATAGGTCTTCATAATTCTTCATAAAATTTTGACATATCTCATTAATGAGATCAGATTTGAATGATTTGGGGCATAACATGGCATTCCATACATGAATTCATGTATTTATTTACATTACATTTTACGTAGTTGCAATATAATGGCTTTCTACTGAATAAATAGATAAATTAAATTGATTTCTTTGCATTTTGAGTTATCAGAAACTGCAAATTGTTAATCAATTTGGAATGAAATATACTACTCCTGTTATTAAAATTCCTGTAGGATATTTTAAACAAAGTTAAAAACTTTTTGGCTAAAGTCTAGTATCCGGCCCACCATCGGAGTGATACATAAGTTATGAGTTTGTTTACATCTTTTGGCGTGCTCCGGTGCGCAGGGATACACGACATCATAGTTGCCATAGTGATCTCAGTTGTTTACACCATGTGACCACGTGTGTTCCATGTGTCTTTCATTTGTGTAATGGCGTTGGTTACAGGAGCTTCTGCTGAGTTGACAGGTCCGGAAACATTACAGGGGTTACAGGTTGGTTTCTGTTATTTTAGTTTTTTTTGTGAGAATGCGAGATGGATGTAAGAAGAATGTAATTGATTTTTGTATGAATGTGGGATTAATTGAGAAAGAATATAAGTGTCCAAAGTGTGGAAAAAGCATGGCGTTGGTTGAAAGGAAAGATGCGCAAGATGGTTACAGTTGGTTATGTCGTGTGAAAGGAAGAGAAAATAGGCATTATGTAAGAAGGTCTATAAGGTAAGCAAATATTTCATAATTTTTACATTTTACATTTGTGAGATTAAATGGTTATTAAGGTTGCCGCATTCTAGCAAGACGGCGTTTCATTTATTCCCTAGCATTTCCTTCACTGGAAGTTCAAGCATCTTATGTCAACTTCCGCTTCCGGCTTCGAAAAATAGTTCCAAATCCGCCATATTTGATGATGCGAAAAAAAGAGCGGGGTGCCGTTATCTAGACTTTTACCAACTTTTTAATTGTAATGTAAGGTATTGTTAATTGACACTATGGTTGAATTAACTTAGTTAATTGTGTAATAATATACACAACTTAGTAATTAAGAATAAAAAAGTCCTGGAAGGCACACTTAATTGTCTGGTAGTGGAGATATGTTACCATCAATAGCACTATCATTTCACCATTCACTTGGGATTGCAAGACATTGCACAATGTCCAAATCTCAATGTTTCTGTATAAAATGACATATGTAAAGTTATAATATAATTTTAACAAGGGAACAGAATGCTAACTAATATTTTACTTATCAGATATTCCTTTCATCAATGGTAGGAAAGTTATGCCATTTATAATTAACTCAGCTATATTATGTAAAAAGTAATAAGTATTCATATTCCAATAAAAAGATAAAAATATTTTCTGTAAGGCATATTTCTTTTAGATATCACTATATTAATATACAGGATGCTAGCAATTATAACTTTTAAATTTTGAGATCTATTGAGATTTCTTTTTTTGTAGTTTATATCAAATTTCCCAGGTCTTTACATTCTTCGTGAAATGTGCATAACATGTTTTATTTTTTATATACAAGTGTTTTGATATTCCTATTACAAACTCCCAGCTTGTAGAGGGGACCAGACATAGGTTCTTATTCAAAACATTATCTGCTGAGTGCCCTCTACAAGCTTTGGGAGTTTGTAATAGGAATTTCGAAACACCCTATATATAAATTTTAAACTTTTAGTATGTTTAAAAAAAAAAAAAAAAATCAAAATAATTAAAATGTTTTGGATTTTTAAGATACTGGTTTCGCAATTGATCTTGCATATTTTCATTTCCTGTAAGAGCATAAGTTTAACAATCTGTGCCTTTTCTTACATATTCAATACATATTACAAATAGAAGATTCAAAATTTGTTAAGTAAAAGGAAAGATTATGTAACCTATTATTTAAAAAAAAAAGGGGGGGGGCATTGATAACATCTCACAACAACCAGCCAATATTAAAATGTAAATTGTGCAGATATTAAGAATGAGAATGAACTGTCATTGTAATCTGAATATCAATTTTAGATTTAGGAAACGATATACTTATCCCCCCAAAAAATTGACAAAATAAATTTTTTGTTTTCTGTATATATTAAAAATAAAAAAAGATCAATTTGTTTACAGTAAACGACTGCAGCTGTTGTAAATATTTGTAAACTCTAGCATTTGTTGAATTTTTCATTTTTTTTTTTTTAATTAGGTCTTTTTGTATAAATAGATGCAAATTTTAATATTGAAGCAAAACGTTTATTTTTAGCAAAATTTTGTAAATCTTAAAGGATAATACTCAATATATTTTATAAGTATATCGTCGTGACAACACTGAAAAATAAATACCCCAGTAACGACAGTTCTTTTTTTGCTGTGATGATGCATATGGCGAACTGTCTTTGTCTTCCCTCACAAAATATTTAGTAAAAAATTAAAAATTAATCGATATTTCATTGCTAATTGAGAAGTATGCGGAAACAATTTACATATTTTTACAAAGAATTAAAGGATTTTCGTTCGTCTTTAATAAAAATAGTAAAAATTGACTTCTCCTCCCCTCCATTTTTTTTTTTTATAAGACTGGATCGGTTTTTATCATTAACATAATGGACATTTTCTTATTTTAACTCATCATTGAGCAGTTCATGGTAAGTATTCAATGTTAAATGTTACACAAAAATTAAATAACCTCTTACACAGTCATTTTAAATCAAAAAGGAAAAAAGAAATCTGAAGTCCATTTCCTGACACGTGCCACTTAGGGGAAAAGTTTAGGCCTAAAGTTTCAGACCGCGAATATCGTCAATTTTTGGCATTAATATTCGCGAAAATGTTCTTCAGTAAACATTGGGGATTCCAAAGTATGATAAATATCGCTTTTAGAAAGATTATCAGCACTTATATATTCACTGACAATCAAATATTCTCAAACCTTTTAGAAATTCAAAGAAACAGCCATCTTACCTGATCCAAAAGAGAAATCTCATTAACATCTGACGCCAGAGGCCGCCACTGTATTGAAAGGAGACAAAACCGAGAATTTCAATCCCTTATAATTATTTCTTTATTTAAATTGCAGGCATAAATCAAGTTACTGGTTAACAAACTGATGATTTGAAATTAATAAAACTCAACTATTATTTTTGAAATTAATTTTTCAACTGAGAACGGCTCGAGGAAATGGGTAACGCAGTCTATCGATTGATCATGGCAGGATAGTGAGGATCCACACGCTAAGAGGTGATTTGATTGGCGAATCGGCCGAAGTGCAGCTGTAACGACGTCTGTGATTGCTCAGACAATTAAACATCCCGAGCATTGCGGTTTGAAGCATGAGGCGAGTTTTGAACAGCCAGCTAGCCGCGGGCAAACTCATGCAGAACCGAATTTAACGTTTTCTTTTTAAAAGTGGGCAAGGATTTTCATCGCTAACCGTTATAGCATCCCGTGGAAAGCATCCGACCGTACAACTGTGAAGATAGATGAGATGATTTTGAAGAAACCATGCCAAATTTTGGCACTTGTCGTTTCGCTGTGGATTCTCGGTTCAGGTAAGTCCCTCATTCAATACCAAAGACTCTTGAGTGTTCCTCATTCCGACAAAAAACCCCAATATTTCCCTGATGCTTCGACCGACGCCTTCGCATTACTAAAGATATGTGTCAGCCAAAGGCCATTGTGAAATAATCGTTATAGGATCATTAAAACAAGAGAAATTGCTGGAATGTGTGAAATACAATGAGACTCCGCTCTGGCATCTCCTCACTACAACCAATGATGGATCCTGCGGTGTTTACTTACATCCTTCCGATCTCTCCCCTATTTCTTTATATTCCCTATTATTTAGGTCCCACAGTTTCCAGATTCCTGAGACAAATTCACAATGGCACCAGGATTTTTCCGTTTCAAAAGAAAAAAAAAAAAAGACATATGGATTCGAATCACGACATATTCAAAATTGCTATTTTTTTACCTTAGAAAAATAATCTCTCAGTTTAGAAAAATCGTTTATTAATCCTCAACACTAATAGGGACCTCGACGGTTAATGTACTTCGTCTGCTGGTGAACTTTGTCTCCGACTGCAGGGCAATATGTGTATCGTTAGTGATTTTGAAGACGGTCGATGATACAGCTGTCGAAAGGGAGAAGACATTAGAGACTACATTGGAATTTGTTATTCATTGATGATGTTGCAGATACTTTTGTTTCCCGATCGGAGTACAGCATTTCGGGAAACTTGGGAATCTTTTCGCGAAATCCTTCATGGAAGATCGTTTTTCTGTTTTCGCGAATTCTCTCACTCGGCGATGATTTGTTTGGCGTGGACAGCCATTGTAGCGACGTTTTTACCTGTCAGGGATTAACTCTTCTTTGTAGTTGACATCCTCCTTTCACTCTCCTCCGATGTCCTGTGGATTTTTGTATGAAAACGAATAATCTTCCATGGAATCAATATCATCACTTCGCTGCAGTATTCTATCTGGAGTTGTTTAGGATACTGTATTTACATACTTAAAAGGATTTGTCAATAATCACTCAAGTGGACTTTTTCTATGTGTTGGAATGATAATTGTAGCTTATCTCCTATTTTTAAATACTTTCATCTCTTAAAGCGCTTTGAGAAATCATTGTGTACTGAAGTGTACTTGTGTACTAAAATAGTCAAATTTTTATTAAAAACGGAGAAAAAAGTTAAAAACAATTATAAAAAAAATCGTCTAAGATATTACGCTAGTATGAAGATCTCTGCTGTTTTAGTATTAAATGTTTTAACAGAAATCTTTCTTATATATTTACGTTTTTAAAAAAAATAATCCTTTCGTTAAGAATAGAACTGTATTAATTTAATCACAAATAATGAGAAGTTTATAAGTTCAGTTAAAAGGGATATATCATTGTTGGTTTTCTTTTAATTTTTAAGTCCAAATTGTAAATATAATAATAAAATTAAAATAATAGAGGTTATTAATAATTTGAATAGTCAAGTTTATCATAGGATATGGGTTTTTGGATGTTATATCTACACATCATAGATAATCGATATTTTGATAAATATTTTAATTTTCCTGTTAAAAAGTATAGTTATTATTAAATCATATATTTGAATCTGATGACATGACATTTTAAGTTACACAACTGCGCTATTGTTTTGCTGCTAGTAATTAAAAATAAATGATATATTTTATGAATTTTTACAAGAATATTGTTGTTCGTAGAAGCTTCCATTTTCAAGTCCCATTCTTCATTACATCTCATAAAACTCCTAATGGTATATAATTAGAAAGCATTTATTATTTTATAAACAGCAGTTCTTTTACAAAGAAGGATCAATAACATTTAAATATTTAATGGATTGTAATAAACAAAATTTGAAAGAAAAGACCAAACAAAAAAAAAAAAAAAAAAAAGAGATCGGGGAAATGAACATCATCTTACAATTTATAATTTTCATTCCTAAAATTCCACTAGAGGGATTTGGATCGTAGGATTAGCTTAAACTAGCTTCGATTAATCGAAGATTACAAAGAGCGCTTTTAACAAAGACTTCTATAACGTAATTAAGAATTCACATTACGGTATAGAAAAAAAATATTACCTTCCAATTAGGGACAATTCTAACCAAAATTTCTAATTTTTAGATAAAGAAGAAAAATACCAAGAAGTATTCCACTGAGAAATATTAATTATAAAATAATATTTATATTATATTTATTTAGTGATTTTGAAAGGCTAATGTTTCTATTAGAAATGATTTGGTTTTTTTTTCTTAATTTAATGTTTTCCATAAAAAACGAAGTTTTCTACTATAATTAATTTAAAAGCTATAATATAATATTAGATATTGATTAGCTAACATGTTTACAGTTTGGTAAAGTGTATATTAAAATGTAATAAGATTTTTTTTTTTCTTAAGACATGCTAAAGAAAATTATATATTTATGTTCAGATTGAGTCTATGATTTTTAGCTACTGAATTCATAATCGAATATTTTGAAGCTAACCCTTAAATTTATGGAATGCTTAAAAAAAAAAAAAAAAAAATGGCTGTTATGCAATTTCTTAATGACATCTCAATATTATTTTTATATATTCAGCTCAGCATTACACAAACATTCCTTTTTTACTTTTTTTAAAATTTAATTAAAAGAAATAGTTATTAAAACTTTCACTTTCATTTATTCTACAACTTATTGAAGTAGAACATGACTGACTATTTTCTTACAGTGCACCTAAGGACATCTTAATTTAAATGCTTGGAGGGAGAAATCAATTCCACGCGATGTTGGGATTCTCCTGACCATTCCTTCGTTTGATTGCCAGATGTCTTGGTTTTTTTTTTTTTTTTTTTTTTTCTAAATAGAGTACGAGAGAGACGGACTTTCTCTTTTTGGTTTGTGGGAGTTTTTCTTTGGATCGTAAACCACTAGCAGTAGTAGTGTTAGTGGGACGTCGCCTGCAGCCAACAGGGGATCCCACCCAGCCATGGCTTCACTGGCCAACTTTCTCGCTTCTTGTGCCCGAACCCAAGGTTGCAGCCGCCTCACCACCACTGACCTTTGCGATGCCACTCAACTCTAGGCCGGCATCGCCTCCAGGCAGACGTGGTGCACCTTCTTTATAATTATTAGCGTTCTAGCACTAGGTTACAAGCCGAGACACTGTTCGATTAACATCAAAACAAATCAGGAGTATTGAGACAATTGGGAAAAATATTTTACATTTATCCTATCTTCCAGAATATCTTTTCGAAGTTATTATAAAAAAAAAAAAAAATAATAATCTCAGGTAATTGAAGAAAAAATAAAAAGAGTAGGAATTGACAGAGTTCTTAAAAAACAAAACATACACACACAAACAAAAATACATTAATTTTTGAAACATCTGAAATTCTATTTCACTTTGTAATATTTCGATTTTTTTTATTGATTTTTTTATAGTAATTTGTAGTAAAGTGTTATAGCGTCCAACTTATTATTCTTGGGAAATTTGTTTGATATATCTTATCACCACTTTATGTATTAACTTAAATACAAAATTACATAAACTGTTATTATTATTATTAATTTATGCTTCGAAATCTTAATTTATTTACTTTTTTAATGTTTACTTGAAGTACGTTTTTGCATCCTTATTTCCAAAAATGAATATAGTTTATTAATAAATAAAATATCGACGTTTAAAAATTGAATTTCACGGAAATGTTCTAAAAATCTTCACGTCAACACATTATCATCTCTAAAAAACTTTAATATCCGTGATATTTTACTTTATAAAATTCTATCATTTGTAATGAATTCTCTGTATTAAGGGTGTAGGTTTATAAAGCTTATCCCTAACCGTTAAGAAGTGCTTTGATTAAAGAGTACGAAATATCACGGATATTAAAGGTTTTTAGAGATGATAATGTGTTGATGTGAAGATTTTTAGAAAATATCGATGTATTTCTAACAGAAGTTAGAATTAGAAAGTTCGAATTTGTCTATTTAAATTTTTATTCGGTTCACATATCATTTTTAAATATGTATATATATATATATATATATATAATTTGATAATTTAATGTTTGTTTTGGTGTTGAATAATTGTAAATTCAAATTAATATTAATGAAAATCGCCGATACACAAGTTGAGGATTAACAATTTTTTTAACAGATTAAAAATTTTACATTAAAAACGGCCGGTTTCGAATCTGTAACGATTCATTGACGATTCTATGAATCGTTACAGATTCGAAACCGGTCGTTTTTAATGTGTTATAAACTTTTTTAATCCTCAACTTTTTTTTCGATTTTCATTATTAGAATTATTTGCACACATTTAATTTAAATTTAATATTATTAGCAAGACATTAAATTAAAAAAAAATATTATTTTAGGAAAATTTTGTAAGTAATGATTTTATTGAAGACAAATGTAAACAGATTATTATAATCATAATACGTTTAAATTATTGTGAATTGTGTATTTAGAAAGATTATTTCAATTATGTCTTGTTTTGTTTTTATTTATTTTTTTTTCGCTCTGTTTTGAACAATTTAAGCAATTGAGAAATTTAGATCAATTTGTTTCCATGATTAAATAATTGTAATATCATAAATCATTAATTGATAATAAAAAAAAATGTTTCGTTTCACTTATTTTAACAGGCTACAAACAAAAATGTGAAACATTAAACAATTGGATTTCATTAACACCATTATAAAAAAAATTCGTTTCCTCGACCAATTCTCTAGTTTCCCGCCTTTAAATGGCGGTATTTATAGTCTGACGGCGATGTAATAACGCCTTTGTTTGGCCTTAGTAGTAAATTTGTTTGTTCTCATATTAGGCTTCAACATTCCAATGGTGAAGTAGAAGTCATTGAGATAGCTTTTGTTGGACAAGTCATTCACACTCCGTCGTGCAATTTCATGCTATACACAAATCCTTCTTGATTTTTATCTCTTTTCTGCGTCTTCTCTCTCTTTTTTTCTTTTGGTATTATTAAAAAAAGAAAAAAAAAAAAAATCAAATCTGGAATCTTATATTTATTTTTTATTTTTAGAAAAAGATTGAACCAGGGCTTCACTAACTTTTTCAATCGTAGTTTTAAGAAAATAAATTAAATATTATTTCATTGCATTTTTGTAAAGAATATTGATAGATTTATTTTTATTAAAAAAATGAAAGCAGCATTTTATTTTTTTTTTTAATTCACAGGACATTTTTTTTAAGGTCGTTCTTTAATAAAATGAAAAACATTAAGATCAGTAGATGAACGCTTCTAATTAATTTCAGTAAATTAATAATAATTAAAATGAAAAAATTAGTAAAAAAAAAAAAGTAAATTAGTAAAAGTAAAAAGTTGAAAGTAAATTTTTATAAGTTAAAAATATCAATGTTTCTTAAAATAACTTTTTAATAATCCAATTATACGGTAATTGTCTAAATAGAGAATCCTTCATTATAAAAATTACTACAAACTCTCATAGTTAGGAGGTGAAAAAGACGTCTTTCCGAAAATTTAGGAAATTTTGCATCGAAAGACTAAAGGAATTAAAATTTGCCGAAACAAGAAACGCAGGGATCTTAATTTTGACTAGAAAAATTGAACTTATTTTTTGGTCTAGGCTTGTAAATGTAATTTTGAAAAGAAAATGAATGTTTACTATTTTGTTAATTTATAAAAATTGGAAAATAGGAAAAAAAAAAACCAATTGATTTTGTTGAAAAGAAAACAATGTGGACTGAATGCTGGTTAGTTGACGTGGGTGGACCTGCACAGTTTACGACCGTTTCTCTTCTCGTTGCTCAGTGTCATCCACTTTGTTTACATTGTCCTAATAAATCTTTGTTTGTGTCCCTTCTTGTAAGTGTTTTGCGGGGGCATAAAAACATTTCTGCAATTAACTCCAATTCAATTCATTATCCAGTTTATGACAATTGTAATTTCACCCACAACTGATCCGAGTTCAAGTTGATTACTACATTATTCCATCTGTTTTTAATTCACTGAACTTTAAATTTAATTTCCCTTTCGAGTGTTAGTTCTTCAGAAATGTCTTCTTAATAATTCTATTTTAATGTACGTGGTCTTCAACAACCAACAACTCCCTCATACTCGAAATTTTGTGTATCCTTTACGATGTATAACGCAAGGAAATACTAAAATAGCAAAGACCTATTTTGCTGTAATTTTTAATTAATTTTAGCCTTTCTACCGAAATAATAACAGTGTACAAATTTTAATATAAAATTTCAAAAGAGAAAATTAAGAAACAAATTTCAATTTTAGATTTTAAAATAAAAGAAACATTTTTTTAAATGAAAGGGAACTACTTTTGGTTATTATTATTATTATGTAAAAGTTTCAAACCATGAGTTTGCCCAGCAAAGACAAAATGGCGGGTCAAGGACCAAAGCACATATTGCCAAGTGTAAAAAAAAAAAAAAAAATGTGCAAGAATGAATAGGGATGTGTGGTTGTGTTCATAAATTTCCTAATTATGCGTGTTGTGTTGAGTACCACAGCCTTGTGGAGTTGTACATAAGTATTTTTATGAAGTCCTCGTGTGCTGAGGCTGTGGTGCAATGTGTAAAGCACAGACCACTGGCGGACAGGACGAGGGATACAACACGTACACGTATTATTATTATTATTATTGTGAAAAAGATTGAAACTTTTTAGTTCGCGTAATAAAAGCTGTCTTGATGAGACAAAAACTGTCCTTACGTCCCTCATTTTAAATCTCCTTGTGTTCACTTGTTTCCAGTATTGACAACACGAAAACCAAAATCCCTCTGGCGATTCTTAAAAAGCATCGGAAACCCTTCAGAAGTTATGAAGTCCTAGTGTTCTGAGGCTGTGGTGCAATGTGTGAGGCATCAGACCAGTGGCGGACAGAACGATGGGTACAACACGTACTCGGTCCTGCCTCCACTGTTTCTGGAGCTCGTGTGCTAGATCGGCGTATTTACTGATCTTGTCTGTGTGAGTTATCTGCATGTTCTTGCTGATGGCACTGCAATATCAATAAGATAGGTCTGTTTGTTGACCTTATCAACAAGTGTGATGTCAGGTCTGTTGTGATGTTTGGTTTTGTCTGTGTGAATTGGACGGTCCCAGTACTGCTTGTGTGAGAGTGACTCTAATACGCTTTGTGGTGTGTACTTGTAGTACGGGACCGTGTTCTTAATAAGTGAGTGTTTGTGTGCTAGCTGTTGATGAACGATCGACGCTACCTGATTGTGTCGGTGGAGGTAGTCTGTTTGGGAGAGAAGGGTCAGCCTGATATTATGTGGTCGATCGTCTCATGCGTAGTGTGGCATTTCCTGCATCTGTCGTCATGTAGAATGTGTTTCTAGTAGTTGCGTGTGGGGATGACTTGGTCCTGTATCGCGATCATGAACCGTTCGTTCTCCCCAAACAGCTCACTACTCGTCAGCCTTTGTTCGACGCTTCCATGTCGACATGAGGCTGGCTGAGGTCGTGGCGATGTCTACCATGGAGTTCCTTTCGAGCCCATGATTCACGCAGCTGCTGTGTGTGTGTGGATGTCGGGGGTGGTGAGTATTAGAGAAGGGTTTTCGAGGTCCAGAGGTGTGAGGTATGTGTCAGCCTTGACAATAACTGAGTGGAGTGAGGAGTGTTGTGCTCTTTGTGGAAGTGTTCCCTAAGTGTGTGTACTTGTTTTTCGTGCAGGGTGATGAGTCCTCGGCCTCCCTCCTTGCGGGGAAGAGTCATCCTTTCCGTAGCGGACTTGGGGTGGTGCATGTTGTGTTTCGTGAATGTAGTGCGTGTTGCGCGTTGTAGTGCTTCGAGTTCGGTGTTTGTCCATTATTATAATTATTATTATTTTGTTGTGTACTTATTGAAGTATATATTTTTTTAAAATAATTATCATATTCATTTGCTTAATTTTTTTTTTAATTTAATCCTTTATTTTAAATGATTTTTTTAGTGTCATTTTCTATTAGGTGTGGTGTGTTTTTAATTTCGTAGCGTTTAACTATTGTTCTAAAATTATAGACTAGTAGAAGAATCTTCATAAATTCGAGAGGGTCATCAATCTGAATGTAGAAAAGTAATTAATAAGTGGATGATACTTTAAAGTTAACAATATTTTATCTCGCTTTCTTTCTGCAGACGAATTACTTCAGTGATGTTACCTATCCATCCGCCTCTTTAAGTTTAAGCTAATGTAAAATGTCCTGTTCTGTGATTGGTGGAAGGCAATTTCAAAATACACAGTGTTTTAAGTAAAAATAAGAAGAAATACATTTACCATTCATTGAATGAGAAAAAGCAAACAAAATATTGAAGACACTATAAAATCACGAGTCAAAGCTTGTTAAAACCTTTGTAATGGGAACTATTTTGTTTGAGACATTACACATTGTAGTAACACGGTCAGAGCCTTTAAATAGTTCAAGAATAAGTTTGGTAGTATGCTATAAAGGAAGCCTAATTAAGTAAATTTCAAAGAATCCATTTCTTTCCCAGTTAAAATATAAATAGAAATATGTACCTGTTTAAACCCATTGAACAATGGAGTCGTCCTTATTGATATTGTAATGAATTATTTTTTTTTTATTATAAATTCCTTTTATTTCTGTTTGAACTATTTGAATTTAATCATTAAACTTTTAACTTAAATTTTGCCGTTGGATATTTGATTCTGTTATCCTTAATTTAACCTTTGACTTTTTGGGTTGATTCGAATCATTACTATTGATTAACCCATCATAATCTTTGTAAATAAACTTTTTAAATTCGTGTGTTTATCAGAAATAAAAGAAATTACAAATTAGATTACACTTCTCTCTGCTGCTTCCTATTTACCGTTCGTGATAATCAGGGCCCAGTTACCAAATGCAGTTACGCCCCCACCCCCTCACGTTATGGTCAAAATCATCGAGTCTAAGCGAAAAATACAACGAAAACACCACACGATTTTATATTTCTCTCTTTTAAACACACAATTATCAGCATTATTTTTAGAGTAAATTAATTTAACACCAACATCTACTTTTTTCAGTTCTACCGAAAAGTTCTATCTCTGCAAGCAGTGTAATGCAGAAAGGCTTAAGCAGAAATTTAAATAAACTATAGACTTAATTATATTCATAAAAAAAAGTCTAGAAGTGATAGGACAAGTCACATTAATGTTTTTTCGGTTAAGACCTCAGTCCGGGTCCCTTTGACAACTTGGCCCCGGTGCTGAGAGACAAACTGACCCCACCCCCCAATCCCTTAAAGGGGGCCCTGGTGACAACATACATTCTTTTATATTTAGATATTATATTTTAAGAGATCGATTTTATAAACCTTGAATTTCCATACGCAAATTAAATATGAACGTTAATAATGTTTATATGTCCAACAGAGCGAAGTATCTAGAAATGAAATTCCAATGGATCTCACATTAAGAATCAACTTATCGTTTACTGTAAGAAAAAAAAAACTGAAATAAAAGCATGCGCCACAAAATAATAGAAACAATTTATAGAAATTATTATTTCAGTTGATTTAATGTATAATTTTTTATTTTACGATGCTTGGTTTTTAATTTTCATTTATTTTTGTTTTTCCATGTATGAATGACAAGCTAAAATGTATTTAACGTAATATTTATTTCACGTGAATAATCTAGAATGTTCGATTGTGAATGATTATTAAAAAATCAAGAGAGAGAAAAGAAAGAATAATCTGGCAAACTTACTTCCACTGAAAACCTTATAAATTTATAGCTTTCTTTTCTTTTTTTGTATAGATAACTTTAAAATTAGTTTCTGAATCTTTCCTTACGTGTATAAAATTCAGTGATGGTGTTTTTTTATGTCGTCCTAAATCGTAGATGACGTGGGCCATACAATCACTAGCAGAATTTTGATGTGAGCTTTTTTTTTTTGATGGATTGATTGATGTAAGCGTCCCGTCCCAATCGTGTGTTTTTTTTTTTTTTTTTTGTTTTTTTTTTTTATAATGTAGATACACAGGAAGTACAAGTACGCCATTTTATTCCTGTACGTATAGACATATTGAAAAGCGTCAAATGGCTCGCGATGTCCTACAGATTAAGAACCCTTGCTTTAGATTAAAGACAGGGCGGGAATTTGAAACATTTCGTCGGAGACCCTCCTCAAACTCTGTCGAATTCTTTTTCGAGGCGTTCTGCAGGACTTTAAATAACCCTCTTAGACTTGTCCACCCCCTAATGAGTATCAAAAAAGAAAGAATCAAGGTTATATTAAAAGAACTGGAATAATCAGTGAATTAAAAATAGAATAACATAACTGATCTCAATAGGCCTAATCCAAGCCAAGATTCAACGAAGTTCATGATAAGCCTCATACTAATTTGTTACTCCACGATAATTTCAATTCTCTTCTTTTTATTCAATTATTTTTTAAATAAAATGTTATTAATAAACAAATAAATAAATAACGTGGAGTAATATTCATTATTTTATTCAACATATTTATGCAACTTTATATGTAAATTTTTAATTTTTATGTTTTAAAAACGATATAATATAGTAATATAAATGCATTAAAAATAATGCATTTTATTAAAGAAAAAGAAAATAAATAAAGCAATGTTTGAACTATTAAATAAATCTTCTTTAAACTAGGCGTGCAGGCTTACGGACAGGAGATGATGCGAAAAATTTATGCCTCAAGTCTCAGTCAAAAATTTCCAGTGAGAATCATTAAGAGCAGCACACTGGATATCTTTTGGAATCTAATATAATTACGCATACTTAGATGTAGTTAAAATTAATTAGAATTGGCAACTTAAGTAAATAATACGGATTCAATAGTTATTTATTTATTTTGCCAGAAAATGAAAATTTTAATATTGTTGTATTATTCAAAAGTAAAAGAAGAATTTTCGTTTATATTATTTTGACGACCTAAAAAAGACTGTAATATTTAAAAAAAAGGAATTCTGAGGACAACATTTTGAGGAAAGTAGACTAAGTTTTTCAGGAGAAACTTCTTGTTTCTCTCCGAGATCAAGCCTGTCCTAGACCGCGATAGCTAGTAACTATGCGGAGAGACAACAACAGTCTTTTTTAACAACAGACCATTTTTTCATCTTTTAAATAAAATATTTTTAAGATCATTTTTCATTTTGCTTTTAATTTTATTTATTTATTTACTGCATCGTTTTATTTCAAATTGTAATCTGCGTCGGATTGTTTCAAATGATTTTAGCATTTCATCATACGAAGGTTTTTTTGATTTCTGCATCATGATCATTTCCATTTTCATCATCTTCATCTTCATCGCAATTCATTGCTGTATTTTTATTTTTCACACTGTCAAAAATATCCGATTCAGTTAGTGTTTCCGAGGTCTCAACATCAAAATCAAGTGAAAGATAATCATTAATCAGCACATCATCGTTAATTTCTTCTTTTTCCCTCAGCTGTATCTTCGAAAAAGTTCGTTTAAATAGAAAATGCATTGTGTTATTTGGAGGTTAATTAACGAAGAAATTAGCAAAATGTTCTTGGTTCCAAAGAAAAGTTCGCAAAATAGAGGTTCGTTAAATAGAGGTCCGACTGTATTCTACTTTCATTTGTTGTAGTAATAATAAAAACTACTATTACATTATATAACTTGGGTCTGTAGGAAGCTTTTCTTGATTGGCAAAGGTATATAATAGCGTTGTTGATCTGGCTGCCTTATCATCGACATGTGGTTCACAGCAGACTGCGATCAGATAATAATAGTAAACTGCAATTATGGATGATTGGACCAGAGATTGGAATTCTCTTACTTTTTCTTCGGCGTAAAACTGAATGAAAATATATAATTTCAATTTACAAATAAGCATTTTCTTTTTAATTAAATAGTTATAGTTGGTGTGCGAATATTTAATACCAGTATCGTAAGATCCGAATATTTATTCCGGATGATCTAAACCACTGATATTCAACCTAATTGTATCCCTAAGTGTACTTAAGAGATACACGGAAAAGAAAAAAATTGTTAGAATCACATTAATTAATAGTTAATAAAATATTTGATAAATTAATTTTATTTGCTAAAAGAACATATCCGAGCACTACCATTTATATGTATCTTTGTTCTTTTAATAATTTTTAGACGTAGGAAATAATTACTACATATTTGTAAAATTAAAATATTGTTTAATTATTAAAAATATTACATTTTAGATGTATTAAACTTTTATACCGTAAGTTAATATTGGATGTAAATTATGTAATTTATTATAGATGTTATTGATGTGTAGGTAAATTAAATACTTTGAAGTATACAGCAATAATCTTGAGCCCTAATACACAATTATGAATAAATAACATAATTAAAGTAGATAATTAAGATAAATTATATCGAGGGTACCGCGAAAAAAAGATTGAATACCACTGGTCTAAACCTATAATGTTTTCGCTTTTATACGTAATTTGTGTTTATCTATATTTATTTTATATAGCTTTTATACGACACTTGAAGGAGACTATACTTAGAATTTCTGGACTATGTAGCCTATTCGCTGTTAAAGTTATGATTGCCAAAGTGCTTTAAAAGTGTTTTGAGATTAGAAATTCTTGCTTGGAATGTTGGGCGATTAAAAATTGAAATCTTATATCTAGTAACTTTTACTAGACGCGTTCCAAAATGTCTACTTGGCGAGCCAAAATTTTTTTCATTATTTCAAAAAAAAAATGTTGCTCTCAGTAATTGTATGTTTTTATCTATTTTTTTATGTTATGGATAATATCAATTTATGTCCTTTTCGTATTCAGTTTTTCCTTTTTTTTTTTTTTTTGTATTTTTCATTTAAAACATAAATCATTTCAGTAAAAGTAATTTATTTCGTCGAGTAAAATTTTTATTGAAAGTAGATATGGATTAAAATAAAATTATAAATTTCTGTTATCAAAGTTTCCCCAAAGCAAATTTATCTCCAATAAGATGATGGATTCTTCAGGGATTAGTGAAGCCTTATAGATTTTACAAACTTTTGTAGAACGAAACAGTAATGGATGTTTTGAATTCTACAAAATGGCGTAGATCTTATCGTTTCTCTTTCTTGTTAACTAGTAATTCCTTGCTATTTCTACTGATCCCAGTAGCCTATATACAGCGGTGTGATGTAAGAAGCACGATTCAGGTCGTAGTGATTCATAAGCCTTTCAAGATGGAAGCTATTTGGAAAGCAACTTCCTTGGACGTGTTTTGGAATGTAAAGGATGGATTGTTACTATAGATTAGCCCTTTGTACAGCTTTTTTTTTTTCCTTTTCGGTGATCTTGAGTTTGTATTGAATAAAAAAACTCTCTTCTTGGTGTCATCTGTGTATTTAGGACACAGTCGTAAGTGTTTCTGTACGTCTTCATTTTCGAATGCAACTTACATTGGCCACATTCTCAATCATACACATTTTTAACGGTCTTAATTTGGCAGGTCGAAAGTTAATCCAAATATAACACAGATCTTATCGTTTCCTGTAGCGTTAACTTGTTTTTGTTTTTATTTTTTTTCCTTTATTGATGTATTGAAAGAATTCAAAATATAGCCAGCTTTGACACTAGAATCATGCATGGAGTAAACAATGCATTACATTATCATTATTATTATTAACATAATTATTGTTATTTATTATTACAAATAGTCGACTTGTATTACTGCGAGAAACTCAATATAAAAAAGAGTAGTATATTTTTCAATTAATTTTATGTGAATATTCGGATTTCTATAGCCCTAGATATCATTAGCCAACTTTGATAATAAAATATGAACCATTTACATCCTGTCATTCCTGTTTCATTTTGACTTATTTTCAACTTAATTCTTCTAAATAACTTTTCAGTCTTATATTTAAAGTTTATTAACATTAACAACTTTGCATTATAAAATCTCGTCTTAAGATTGTTTACAAATTTAGAATATATATAGTAAAGACACAAGAGTAGTATAATATATTTTACCAAGAGCCAAGGACAGCGCCATTACTGAAAAGTGGTAGAGTAATGAACTAACTATAGGAGATAATGGCTACAACTCGAAAAGGAGGTCAAACTAAAAATAAGGATGGTTTGCAATATTTTTACTAATGATATATTTCGCATTAGACAATACTAACTCATTATCAGTTTAGACGCTCTCTGATTAGTTAACTCCACATTTGTTATCTAGCTTTTCAGAAATCATTTACCAAATCACGATGGATAAGTGATGATAGACAATCACAGGAAACCTTATAACCTAGAGTTGAGCTCAGTTGTTACGAATCCCCTGTAATTGATCTCGTCCTTTAAAAATGCAATTTCGGAAGAGATTCGTGAGTCGGAAAAAGTTGAGAACCATTGGTGTCTGTATTGTGCTTCAGCCCGAACGTATCGTGAAACCCACTGCTAAATAAATGGGACTGGATATAATAGAATTTTCTTTATTATGATTTTAAGACTTAAATAAATAAAAAATAAAAAAAGGACAACGAAAGCAGGCTTCAAGTTCTTCCAAGAATTTGTTTTTTCACTGAATATTTGGCTCAACTATTTTTTTTTTCTTTCGCTTGCGCACTCTTCGAGTAATCTCAAAAAGAAAAAAAAGAAACCCGTTCGTTTTCGAGATGTTTATTTTTAGCAGTAGGGAATTGCATATAAATTCTTCATTAATAAATTATCCTCAAAGAACAAGCCTAATACTGTTTGACGGCGTCGCGTGCCAAAGCTGCAATCAATTTCTGTGTGTGCGATATGCGTAGTACAATTCCTCTGGTCGTTGGTTTTTGTAGATACTTAAAATTACTGCACTGTGATCGTCATTTTCAGATAAACCTAAGATATATTTGCAGCCATTGAATGGTGAAGTGTCACGCATCGGCCAACACAATTGAACTGTTCATTGCGTGTCGACACCTGATCCTACCACCTCTTCTAGAACATTCGCTTACTGATGTTTACTTAACAGAAATAATATCGCCCCAAGACAATTGATTTCGGAATAGTAACTGAAATAGAAGGATGTGTACGCCAGAACTTCAGTGGAATCTCCTAATTCAGCTGATAATAAATAACTCGAAATGGGTTGTAGAGTAAAGACTTAAAAGAATGAGAAAAATATAATAATAATAATAATATCAATAAAGTTGCTGTCATTTTTCTATTCATTACTAAGTCACTGTTTTTGCATTTTAACTGCTTCTGCTTCTCCTTGCTCGTGTATTTTTATAAGTGAATACCCTGTAGTGCTTTCACTCCTTCTTCAGTTGAAGGATTATAAGACTTGTAATTAATGAATTAAAGCCACACCTACACTTATGATGAAAGTTGATGTTAGGCAATAATACCTAAAGATTGTTAACTTTTTGTATACAAAAAAGTTACTCAAGCGATGACATATATCCTTCCGCCTCCGAACTTAAAATGTTTGAAAATGTCCTTTCGTACTATTGGTGGAAAATAAACTCCAAATTCAGTAAATGAATGAAGATTAAGTTAGATGTTTCAACTCTTCCTAAAGTTCAAACGAAACATTTATAGATTGAAAATCCACGAATAACAGGTCTGTTGTCAGCTTTGATTTTGGGACTACTTCCTTGCATCATCACTCACGTTTACAATTCTTTTAACTTCTTTAAACCAAGAATAAAAAATACGTTTATTAGAAATATTTCAAAAATCATCACTCTCTTAGTTATTGCCAACTAAATAAATCCAAATAAAGTTTTTTTTAAAAAAAATAACAATAGTAGTTGCTTGATTTCCCCAAATAAACCAATATTTTTCGAGGTGAAATCTCTAATTACGAAGGTTTCCACTTAGGTGGAATGAAGTACTACCTGGATTTTATCTTAAGTTAAAGAAGATAAGACGATAAAAAGGTACAGGTACTTGTATTGACGCGGAAGTAGATGTTAATATCTTGTTTAATGACTGGAACAAAAAATCACGAACAAAGAGGTGAAAGGGGATTGAGATCTTGAACTTCAGTGCAGTGGTTCTTTCATCCCATCCACCCACTTTTTATTATGGTAACAACAGAGCTATAAAATCAATTATAAAATCATAAATTAATAACTTTAAATTAAAAAAAAATAAAAATCATTTTAGCATATTATTTCAAAAATATTTATGAAATTGAAAGCATTAACAATTTTTTATTTAATAAGGTGCGGAAAATTTTAAGCAAAGCTATATGAAATAGATTTAAATAAATTACTATATTAATTTTGTAATTTATTTCAGAATGAGATGTTTTATCGATTCTTTAGAGATAATGTTTATATTAACTATATAATAAATATATATTTACTTTTATATTATTTTGGTTTTATGCATAGCAGTTTTTTTTTTAGAGGTTGAGAACCACTGTATTAAATTCGTCATCACCTCATGAATAAAAATAGTTAAATATCCTGTTTATAAAAAAAGAATTACCCCAAACAGTATGAAGTAGAATAAAATACTCCATGTTCCCTTATTATTACTAAATGACAGCTGATGTATAGTAATACGTTTTATATTTCTAACGGCCGGGTTCTCCAACTAGTCCTACATTCTACTCCTGGATTAAGTTCAATTAAATCCATTTAAATTGTGACAAGAGCTACTGCTAATGCTAAAAAGAGAAACCGACCGAAAGAATTGGAAATAACTTTGATCTGACGCTTGAAATGGAATGGAAGTTTTCATTTATTTATTCATTTTTGAATCTCATTGTTTTTATCCTGAATAACTACTGCTAAGAAACGTCGACTACGGTCGAACCCTCAGTTATCAATGTTTTAATATCAGTCAAACAAAATACTTTTAGGGCGGTGTGCACCAACGCTGTAGCAAAACGGTTGTCAGTTGCTGAGCCTCTACTCATGATCGACGATCTGTAAGTGTTCAACTAACAGTTGGTGTGCACCAAACACAATTCGACAGTACTTTACTGATGAGTCGTTAGTAACGGATTGTGTTTCTGAAAGGGACTGCTATTGGTTAATATCATTTAACATAACTTCCGGATCGCATGCGTAAGTATTTTTTAAAATGGCGGCTTCCGTGAAGAAGGAAAAAAAAACGTTTGCCGAATTTTTCGGGCAAGAATCTTCAAATGAATTAGCCCTATCCAACAGTATTTTGGGAACTTTAAGTAATGTCCACACATCTAATTCATCGTCAAAATCACAGAAATCGGAGGCGATGTCAAAAAGGTGAACAGCGCAGGGGCTGATGGGAATTTTCTAATTGAGTAATGATTTAACAGAAGGAAATTGGGCAGCTAAATTTGGAGGATTCACCAGCGGTTAGCCACCGATGATGGTGATGCACAGAAAATAGGAGAGATTTGAACAATTCTCAATTTTAACGTAAACTTGGTGCACGTTGTCCAATAACGTTGGATATTAAAGACTTGAATTCAAAACTTTCACCTAATTTTAGCTGATGAAAGATAACATTCACGAAACAGCAGCTAGGATAGCTGACAGCTTGGATATGCATGAGTGTACATTACACGAATACATCGAAAGATCATTTACTGTGCTTTTATAGATACAAGGGTTTTAGTACTTTTTTCCAATTTCGGCATTACGTGAGAGTTGTTTGCTTTCTTAAGATTAAAAGTGATATTTTTGATTTTTAATTTTTTTAATTATTCAGTCGAAGGAAACCTTTAATTTACTTTTTTTTCTTTAATTGAAAGAAAGTAGTTTGCAATTCTGAACTAAATTGTCTGCCTTTCATTATGGAAAAGAGTTGGATTTATTCTTTAAAATCACTGAGCCAAGTTTATGTCTTCTGAAAGATCTATGCATGGATCAATGTATGAATAACTGTAAAGAAAATGGATTTACAATACAAAAATATGGATTAACTATTAATGAATACCATTAAGCAATTAGAAACAGTTATAGATATTCAGTTCAAACACTGCAGAAGTGGTTGGAGTCCACGAGACAGACGCCGTAATCATCGTAGGTCTATATAATGGACGAAGCAAGTGAATTTGAAGGAATAATTTACTGCAACACGTGAACTGAAATATCATTACTATCGAAGACTGGATTTTATTGAAAAATCTTCTTAATAACTAAATGGTGAACTTTGAGAGTTAAATGCAAATTCACCCATTAATCTAATTAGCAGTATCGTCTCTAGCGTTTCCCTGTTTAGTTTTATTTTTTTAAAGAGATGGCGTTCTCAGAATGTTTGTAATTTCTAATTTATATATATATATATTTGTTAATTTTTCGTTATTTTATTTTATTTTATTATTTTATTGTAATAAAACTACTAAGATGTTAATTGATATAAATACATTTGTTTGTTTGCGATACCCTATATGTTCTTAAGAACAGTGTTATTTATATCAGACACCATGAATTGTAAATGGAATTAGCCTGAAGTGGAACGTTTACTGTTCTACGAAAGTGAGGTTTAACAGATCATTCAGTCTGTCTGTCTTTTACTTTTGAATCTTCATGTAATTTGATATGTATATTTAAGAACTAGACACGATGTAATTGTTATATTTGAAAAATATTTTCTTTTTTCATGGCCGATATCTTCCTCTACATCAGAAACAAAACGATGGAATTTTTTTTAATCCTATTTCTATTAATATCTCATTGTTTGAAACGATGAAGTTTTTAATCCCTGTTTATCTAATCCATTAATTAGCTCGCGGTTTGATACGAGTAAAATTTATCCGATTGCGACAATTTAAATAAATAACTCCGACATAATTATTGTTTTGTTTTTGTTTTTTTTAAAAAAAAGCAAGAAAAATAAAGAATTTTTTAAGAAATGACATTTTAAGAAAAGTAGGCTTCAAGTTCTTCAACTTAAATCACTAAATCAATATTTTTTTTCCATAACTTATACAATGTTAATCTTGTGACAATGATTTGTTTGAGTTTCATTTTTTTTCGTCCTTTTTAGAAGAATTAATTATTACTGGATTTTAATAGTTCCTTTTTTATATATATATATATATATATATATATATCTTCTTCGTGGATGGCATTTATATTCTTCCTCGTTGATCGACTGCATTAAATTCTGAAGAACCGCTCTTAGTATATTGTTTGATGGACCCGCACTGCACCTCGGTCTTTGCAGTAATTGTCCAACAACGACAAATCCATTTATGGGAAAATCAATTGTTTCCTTGGGGGGTGGAGGGAAGCCCGTCGACGACATGGCTTTTGTTTCAGGTGACATTCAGGTCTCCCTTTTATTCCTCTTCACAATGGCGGGCACTCGATTAATCTCCTCCTTTGGAGTTCTTGAAATGGATGTAAAAGTGCTTTCCATCCTTTGGTTTCCGCTGTAATTATCATAAAACTATCTGCAAAGACTTAATGCGATCAGAATTGATTTATTAACTTCTTCAGCTGCAAATTGGGACACGACGAAGATAAAAAAGAAAGCCACGAAGTCAGAAATGCATGAAAACCAGACAATTTATTTATGCATTTTGTTGTTTTAGAACGAGGTTATTAAAACAATTTCCCATTCCTATATTGAGACCATTTTCCCACAATAGCTTTGGAACCGTGTGAAATATTTTCTTTACCTCGGGTTTCTCCCCAAAAATGTCCAAAGGTGGGCGTCAGATCCTGCTGCGATATTTATCAAAATTAAGAAGTCAATAAGAATAGGGATTTCAAAAGTATCACGTTTTTCTAAGTTTTTTTTTTTTTAAACATATTTAACTCCAAAGTGTACTGGAAAAAGACACACACACACTCAGAAAAAAGAATCAATTCCTGTTGAATCTTACTGGAAATATAAACTGCCATCAAACTAACAAGATAGATAGATAGATAGATAGATATACATTTACGAGTAAAATAAGCCTAATCGCCATTGTATTCATTACAGTGTTGTTGAACTCATAGTTTATTGTAATTACATAATTAAAAAGTATGTAGGATAAATGGTTGTTCCATTGATGTATTTCTGAAGGCAACCCCCCCCCCCCCCCCCGAAATCTCGAAACTATTTTAGTTTTGGTTGGATGATCAGTTGAGAGGTCCTTGCCCCCGAAATTTTGAAGACGACTTTTTTTTTAGGCGGGGGTCAGCTTCTAATTTGGCCCACCCGAAATAATATCCTATACACGCCCCTGGATTATTCGGATCAGTATTTATTGCGTTTAATTCTATTTTCATTCTCGTTCGCTGTCTTACTTCATTTCTAATCTTTTCAGAAATCCATTTTTTTGAATTCATCCATTTTTTGATTGTCGTAGAATTATTGGATTTTTTATTATTCACCAGAGGGCAGGATCATAAGATATTCTCCATTCTTTAATTAAAATTAATATTTCATTATTTCATGAGTGTATATTCTTGAAAAGTCATCATTCCTTTAGAAATGAATTGGAAAATTAAATTTCTATCAATGATGTAGCCTATCATCTAAAGTTTTGTTTTTTTAATTATTTATTTTACTAAATCTTTATAAATTGTTAAATCAATTACAGTGTTCTTAACAAACATTAACTGAAGCATAATCTAAGGCTTTACATTAAGAAAATACAAAATTATTGATTTTGGCTATTTTTAATCACAGAATAAAAGGAAAAAAGAAATCAATGAAAAAATGGTTTTTCTTAGCTATTTTTAGTAAGTTATTTATATTAGTAATTGATATCTTTTATTATAATTAATAAAGGAAGATGGCGTAACAACATTCTTTCATGTTAGAACGGAGAGAAAACTTGATGAAAAGGGAGACAAAAAAGGGAATTAAGAACTTAGTAAATAAGAAGAAGTCATTTGGAAGCTACCGAAATTTGAGAAGTAAGAAAAAGTCAAATTAAAATTTAAATCTAAGATCAACTGAGGAGAAAAGAATGATGTACCGCATTACAGAGATGGGAACTTTAGTTTGTTTTTTTTTTCTGGATGCCGTGGAAGTCGAATTAAAGCCCAGTGTATTTTAGCGGTTTTGCTGTTCACCTGCTTTTCTATTTGGTTGTGTTTATACCAAAATCAGCAGAGAACTTCTTTATAACAACGTTAGGTTCTAACTCTTTATTTTCTTTCCGATTCATTAGCATTAAGAAGCTGTGGAAATCTAAAACCAAATCCGTAATACTATAGTAGTTACCACGCTAGTAAAACTGATTACTACAAGTCACTGGTTTCTTCGCTATCATTCCTTTTCTTCGCTTACAGAAGACATATTCTTCTTTAATGATTTTAGTGTTATTTACAGAAAATCTGCTACGCTTACTCAGTGTATAATGTTTTCTGGTTCCTAAATCAGTCAATTGCTGAAGAGGAGGCTTGGCATGAAGGCATATCTTTGTATCTTTGGCCACTTGGTTCTTAAGAAATTTCAGAAAAGAAAACAGAACAGTGAAATTTAATCTAAAAAATATATAAAGAAGACAAGGCCATGACGTTTGGATTTAGCGTAGTGCTATATAACCCTTTCGTCAGCATATATATGAAAAACTATCTTTTGAATTGCTACTTGTACAGTAGATGAATTCTAAATAGCAGGAAACAGCTGTTATACAATCAATTTATTTTGATGTATATATTCAACATTTCAGTAAGGCTACCAGTAAAATAAATAAATAAAGTGCAACCTACAATGTTACTATGAAGTTTATTGTTCGTTGTGAGCATTATTTGTTCTTCTTTCAGTTCCTTTGTTTTCATGTAAAAAAGAAACATTTTTACGGTTAAGGATATTCAAAGAAATTGAGGCTCCCATTCACTGACAAAGAATAATCTGGAGATAATTTGCCTTAAATTTGATAGTGGATATAATGAGACTACGACAAAGTGCCTATTAATAATGTAAAGTCTCAGTTATTATTATACCTGTATGGTAAGCAAAGGTTAATTTTTAATAATCCTTAAAATAATAAAAAAGGCGGAAAAAGTTTGAACAATAACTTATAAAATATAGTTGAATTCGAAATAGTTGTTTCGTTCGTCTGTGATCAAGATAAACACTATGTATCCAATAGTGAAATTTTAGTTAGGAAATTAATTCATCTTGATTTTGATGATATCAGACTTTTAGGTAAGAAGTTAAAGATTAAAAAACCGCCAAAACACGATAACTCAAAATTAATTCTAAATAACAGTATACGGTTAGTTTCCAATCCAAATATTGATGTTTTATTATCACTTCAATAAGCTCATTGAAAAAGAAAATTAAAGCCTACAAATTAAATTTGGAATACTCAAATTTTAATGATAGATGTTTTAATGTTTAGTGAATGTGAGCTCTTCGTCCATTTTAGTAAAATTTTGGCCCCTACAAGGCCCCAAAACCATACACCTTAAAGAGCTATTCTGAAAATAATCAATAATTTAAATAGAAAAGTTTACTGGTAAGTTTGGCATCTTTACTGGGGTTTTTATTGGAAGAATTATTGTAGATTTTACCTTTGGAATGTTTGAAAGTTGGAGTTCCAACCATTCCTTATATGGCTTGACGTAACTTCTTCTACGAAACGTTGTTCTATCATTATGGGAAATACGATTTTAAAGGAGAATTTTCATTTTCTCTGCTCTTGGTGGAAAGTAATTTCGTGCGCATATTTACAATTTTCTCACATTTCCTTAGACATTCTTAACTAGACAACAGTGATAGTGACGTATACTTTCTTTCTGTTAGGTCACTACAACAATTCATAATATTATTTAAAATACGTGAACCTAACAGAAAAAGAGCATGCATTGTTAACCATAAAACAGTGGTCCTGAGAAATCTGAGATGAATTACAGATGATATCTATCAATAAATGTATGTAATGTTGAATAGGTATACACTGTATGTCGTAGCCTCATGGTGAAATTTGTTTTTGAAATGTCATGTTTCAGCATAACGCTACCACTTACGTATACAAAATTCCTTGCAATACTAATGTAAGAAATGCAGTACTTTTGTACATTATACTGTTATAGAATAATCAGTGCTTTGAATTGTAGTTGACTGACGATTATAGAATGATCAGCAAAACGAGGCCATCAAACCTCGCTCTCTTTCGGACATTTGATTGACCTTTGAACTAGAGAAATAAAAGGAGCTCTTTCATTTCTTTGAAGCTCCCAGAGAAATGGTTTTAACAACACCCAGGGGATACTTTGCGTGTTTGTACTTTGTTGTCAGTTTTGGCTTAAATTAATTACTTTCCCTCGGTGTCACTCCACTGAGCTATTTACGCTGTAAGCTAATAGTAATTAAGAAGACGCTGTGGTTAATTCTGCCATCACTTCATTAAACTCGCTCTCAAAAACCAAGGACCATTTTTCATTAGAAATCGTTCTACCTTGTCTGACAATTATTGGATGAATAATCAAGCAAAAAATTGCTCTTCCGCAAGATATTTCTCAGTCACTGAGTAATAAAGAAACACAAGAAGAACAACATTAAATGGCAGTTATAAATAAAGGGCATATTGAAGAGAGTATTGGAAATATTAATTTTGGCTATAGTATTCATGTTTCACCAATGCACTTCAAACCCTTTTATTTCTGCCTAATTAGTTTCGTTGATTTTTTTATGCTTTAATTAAATGCCTTTGGTGCCAAGGGTATATTTGATCTAAGGTTTGAATCTGCAATGATTACAGAAAGTTTTCTTATTGCTCTTTGTTTCTTGGGGTCCCATTGCTTGAAACGCGAACGAAATACACAAGTTCCGCACCACCTAAGTAGTTTATCAGCTGGATCAATGAACGAAAGAGGTGTTCTAAATGTCGATTGACGATACTTTCTATTGTGGAAAAAAGTATTTCTGTCCCACCTAGTAATAGATAATATATTTTACAGATCTACCAAGTGTGGATGAACTTCATAAAAGAAATAAAATATGTTCATTTCGAGACTGGTCTAGAATAAATTACAATATGATAAGGAACTTATTGAGTTATTTTAATGTTTTTTAATTTGTTTATTTCAAGTGAATAAAAGTTTCATTAAAAATTCTGTAAAGCAAATTCGTTTTTTTCTGGCTTATAAAGAAACAATGGTGATTAATTATCTACGAAATCATTTCATTCAAAATTTATTATAAATAGAAAAATTTATTAAAATAGGCAATTCGGTTTTCCCGAAAAAACTTCTATTTTTGTTTTTGTTACTTTTGCTTATTTATTTATTTATTTTTTTTTTAATCCCGTAAGGTTTAGCACCAAAAAAGAAAAAAAAAAATATTAAAAATTGAGGGTTTTAAAATCTCGACGTATCTATGATATATTTCACGAAGTTGCAGAAATTTTCAATTTAATATCTCTGTTTTCTTTTTGCAGAGTGAGTTACATAAATATTATTATCTTTCCGAATTGTACTGTGTATAGATTAGTGAAAAAATTAAAAATGCATATAAATAGGCTTCATCAGCCAGACTGACGAATTCTATTAAGGCAGAAACAGCTGTCCCAGATTCCGGAGATGATAGATCAGGGTGCGAGAACCTTTGCTTACTTAAGTGAATTTTTAATTGTTTCACTAGTTTCATGAAGAATATATGTACCGTATATCTTTCGGTTTTTTTGTAATTAGATAATTATGTTTGGAATTTGTTTCCACCAGTCATTGGACATGGAATTTCAGATAAGTTAATCAGGATATGAAGGTTATATGCATCATTTCAATAATCCATCTGCAAACAAAAAGCGAGAAAATCTGATATTATTTTGAATTTGTAACTTTAAATTAAAAAAACAAACAAACAAAGACACACACACAAAATAATAATTTTGTTCTTTTTTTGACCTATACCTTTTGACCTTTTCGTAATTGATCTTATGCCGAAAAAAAAGTCGGTTAGATAATCAAAAATTCAAATTAAATAAAATGGAAAAAATAAAATAATAATTAAAATGGAAAAAATAAAATAATAATTAAAATAAAAAAATAATTGACTTTTTATACATTTCAAATAAATTTAATTAATGTTTAGTGAGTAAATATATACTAAATTAAAAAGAAAAAAAATATACGGGTTTTTTTTTTACTTTTTTAAAGATTAGGAATAGCAAAGAAAAGAAGAAATTCGTACGGAAAAAAATAGTAAACGGTGAAACAGACAACCGTCCCATGTGATCTGTAATTGGAAGATTCTTGATTAATAGAGGAAAGCGGAAGTAGACAGCTGCGCCATCTACGTGACGAAGATGAACTATTGTGAATGCTGCTTTGATGGAATTTGTTGTTGGTTTCTTTTCTTTTCTTTCTTTCTTTCTTTTCTTTTTTTAAGTAACAGCAAAGGAATATTAAGAAATGGATATAAATTCCATAAAAGTTTTTGTAAGGGTTTTAATGATTTTTTTCTTTTATTTCAAAGCTTCGCTTCGTTCTGTAACTTTTCAGTTATTCTGATGTGGTTGGACTAATTTCTTAAGAACATACTCTCTAAGATTTTGAAACGTTCCTAACAAGCGGGATTGTCTCGAAATCTGTACAATTTCAATTAATTGAAAAGTGTGTCAACATTACCGGTGATTAAAGCAAACAGGAAAGAAGTTGCTTCAAAATAATTACAAGATCATTAGCAACTAAAGAAAGCGTCGTTGCTTAGCAACGGCCAACGCTTGTTATTTCTCAGTTGATAAAAATGGCGCCTTCGAGCAACGGAATGTTGCATTTGGTGTCTGAAGTTATGAAAATGTTATGCAATGCTTTAAGTAGATATATTTCTGATATAAAGCTATCACATTCTCAGTGAATGGATACAAGGACGGTTAGGCGTGTTCTTTAAGTGTAAAAGTTTCTGACAATTATAAAGAAACCCCTTTTACTGATTTGATTTGATTTTATCACGTGTCTGCATTAAATGGAATTTGATTGGTTGCTTACATTGGAGGAAGGTATGCTGTACATATTGGAAGGAAAAAAAAAGAATGGCTGGGTGGATTTTGATGAAACTTGATAGTACTAGTCAAAAGCTTTATTTGCCAATTGAAGTTTTATAAGAACTAGCGGAATAGAAGCACGCATCTCATTTTCTCGTTACTCAAAATGACTGGAAGGCTTGTAATAAACTCTGGTGGTGTTCAGTATCGTGTGTAATCAGTGGATATATCAACAATTCAGAAATTGTTTAATTGAGGATATATGAAAAAAAAATTGCATGATAAAATGCATACTTTATTGCAGAGAACACCCACATAATTTACATTTCTTACTGTTTATGACTACAACGAACAAATTGTGCATTTTCGTTTAATTGTTTATTTTATCAAGACGTTATCAGCGACCTTATAGGCTTTGCTCTTGTTCATATAAACAGATGAAAGATGCATTTTGGCATCTTGGAATTTAATTAAAAATATTACTCTCCTTTTCCATTATGATTCCATTTTTAATCTGAAATAAGCCAGACTGCTTGAAAACTCAAAGTAATTTAAGCCATTAACGGTTAAATAAATAAACAAGGAGATGGTATACAATGACCAGTTGAGTTAATTCATATCTTCAACAGTCTCTGACGTTCGCCTAAGCCCCATGGGGATGTAATAAGGGAAAGAGAGTGTAATGAGAACATTGGCAGCAACAGTTCCCTGTCAAATTGTTGTTGTCAAGATGTACTATTTCTTATGGTGAAGGATTTTCATTCCAGCATCAATTCCTGACATTCCATTCTTGCATCGTTTTTTACCAGAAAAGCTTTTGCATATCTTGTGCAGATGCAATAATCTAATTTGACATGTTCAAACATTGACTTTTTCTTTCTTGTAGTTATTTTTATCCAAATTATTCTGTTTTACTCTTAACACTTCAATACCTATTCCAAAGTGAAAAGAAAAATCTAGATTTATCTTTTACTAGTTGAATTCTGTCCAGTTTAGTTGTGAATAGTCTTGAACTGAATGTTTGGTGACTTTTATGTGTAGTTGGTTCAGGCACTGAAGTGATTGGACAGCGTTACTTTGATTGACTGTTCGTTTAATCAGCTATTTATGTAACGCTCACATTGTAAGATCTTAAAAACATTCTATATCCTCATTCAAATCTTCTTCCAAATGAACTACAGTGGGATTGGCCAACTGGTATCTAGACTTTGTTACTATCTTCATCAATCCCTTATCCCCCATTTTTCAGGACAAGGTCCTTCTTGGTTCTTTCCTACTCTTCCTGGTGCCTCTTTCCTTGGGCTATAAGTTTTCTATTCGCATCCAGACTCTTCCCAAAGCATGCTTCATCCTGGTCTTGGTCTTTGAGGCATTTCTTATTCCAAAGTATTTTTAATATTCTTTGATTTCGTCCCATTTCAATCTAGATTTTATGATCTCTTCACTTTAACAAAACTATACTCTTACATACTTAATTTACTTCTTATCTTTTTTACAGACACTACTGTAATCATTTTTTACTACCTTTTTTTCTTCTACTTCCTCTTTCATCAAACCAGACTAAATATCAGACACATATACTTATTTCATATACTAATTTTCATATCATTACACTTGATTCTTCATGACTCCATACCAAGATGCATTCACTTTTCTATATAATTCATGCCCATTATTAGGGTATTTAAGCGTTGTTTTTCACTTAGATGTTTGATAAGAAAATGAAATAAACTAAGTACATTGTTGAGCTCACAGTAATGTAGTAGCTGCTTTAGAAACCATTAAGGATGTAGTTGCACACTGGAATTTGCTAATTCTGGCTTCGGAAACATCCTCTTTAGCAACTACACAATCTTTTACTAACAGACTGTATAGTAAAATGTAGGAATACATGAAAATTGTATAATAACAGTCTTGGTTCTAATGAATTAAGAAGTTTCCCATCACTGACATAAATAAAAGTACTATACTTTTTAATTTGGGGCATTTTTTTTATTATTATTTTTTTGTCTAATGCTGGTGTACGAAGTCTGTTTATCCATCAAATTTTATATCTTTAGTCTTGTAATTGTTAAGTCGAAAGTGGCGCTGGAAAATACATTGTGTACATAAAACATCCTATCTAAGGACCTATTTTGTCTAGAAACTGATCTTAACAATAAACATCAATGGGTAAAACCAAGCATTTATTAAGTGATATCCTAGAACAACTGTTTCACGCTCTTTAGCGATCTTCAGTAAGGACGATTGATCCTAACAGTTTTGAAACTCTCAGCAAGATGTATGTATCTACTCATCAAATTTCTTATTTTAGTCCCTTTGGTTACGGGATTAAAAGTGGGATTGACTGACAGACAAATACCAGGAATTTCACTCTGTATAAAAACTTTAAAAAAAAATGAGACCATTTGTATTATTTAGATATCGGTCAGATAGTTTCTGAAGCAAGCGGATTCAGTGCAATGTATCCAAAGCCAAGTAATACAGCCTAGATTTGCTGTGGTTAATGTTGTTAATTGGATGTTAACGAGACAGGTCGGGCGATAACCTTAATGGCCAAAATCATTGGCCATTAACGATATTGGCCGGTTATTGATGGTAATTCCCAATTTCGGTGGCCAATTTTGTTAACTGAATGCTTCTGAAAGGTTTTATTAACATTGCACAAGCACTATCATTTGAGGCCGTTGCTTATCAGTCCAATGGCGATCTCATTTCATCCTATACTAAGAACGATGAAGCTAGATGAGCTTTCAAGTAAATATGCACTGAAAACATTTGTTGTCCTAAGCTGAAGAAGCTGAATTGAACAACAGAGATCGACTTATTGTAACGACTGTTAGAGTTTTAAGCTATCTACTTTCCTGTTAAGTGAAGAGTGACTTTTACTCTTTTATGGTGAAGCTAATGAAAAGAAGCCCCTTCAGAAATTTGAAACAGCACAGAATGAAAGGTAAACTCAAATGATAACAGTACTAGGCAATACTGATGTTATCATCTTGTATGAAATTAAATAAGTGATAAAAAAAGGCCAATCAATCAATATAGTTCATTCTTCATATTGTTAATCTCTAAGCTAATGCTCTTTTAACCAACGTAATAAAAAGAAGATATATCTTAATACTACACCGCTGGTACAGCTCTGCTCACGGACACTATAACTGGTGCTAATCGTTCAGAAAACCTAAACTAGCAAGATGGTCCCAAACTTACTTTCACCTTAACCTACTTTCCTAGTAAGGTAACGACTCTTCACATTGAAGCTCTGTGATTGGGTCTAATAACTTTTAAACCGCTGGATGGATCTTCCTGAAACTCTGCATGCACATTTAAGGACAAGGATTTTTATATATTAATTATTTTTCTTTGTAGCTCCTTATCAAAAAAAAAATTGGTTATAAGCTAACAAAATTCACATAGAAAAGCATTAAATCCCAAAGAATGGATTTTATACCGTAAAGAAAGAATATCAATCCACTTAGCAATTCTGTAATGTCTGAGATGAATACGATGAAGATTACTTAGGTTCAAACAGCTTAAGTCAATACCAGCGGACTTAATTATTTTATTTCAGAAAATATATTTTCTTTATAGATATTATAATTAAAAAAAAAAGTTTCGTTTATATTTTTTTTTTACACGACTTGAAAAGAAAACGAAAACACAAGATTTTAAGGAAAATAGGCTTCAGTTTCTTTTCAAGATTTCTTGATAGCATTTATAATGTAATCCAGGTTAATTTCGATGAATTGAAGGCCATTATCAATCCCATCATCAAAGGCTGAACTCCTAAATATGAATGACAGCCATTGTAATTGCTGGTTGTCTGTTGTCATTATTGTATGTCATAAAGGCGTACAGGCATCTCATTCACCCTAATATCTACATCACCACAAATGAAGCTACTACAGCAAAATAGAAGCGGATATTTATAATTTTGAAGAATTACATTGGAGTCTTTCTTATTCACAATGAAACCATTTTTCCTGGCGTTGTTCCATAATCATTACACGATAGAATTTCTAAAGAAAATGTTAAAAAAACCCGCAAGTGATGGTCTCACTGTCTGAATGAGCAGCAGTTATTTAACGATATATATTCATTTTGTTTTGTGAATAACTAACTTGTTATTGAGAATTATGAGATAGTAACGAAAAAATAAATATCAATTGTCTGGACAAAGACTTATTCGAAATAAGTTTTAGAATTTCGCTCACTTACTAAAAAGATTCGTTACAATAGTCTTGACTCACCACATTCCAGAACATAAGCTAAATAAACTTTAACATAGCATAACATAAGAACACGCTTTTTAATATTTGTTTTTCATTAAAAGATATATATACCAATACATTTTTAGAAAAAGTTGAACAAAATTAAAAAACGATCGATTTTTCTGGCAATGCACAACTTCTTCAGGATAAGCATTGAGTAGGAATGGTTCCATCTACATAGGTAGTCCAAGAGGTTTCAACCAATCTCTGGATGCCATGGAAGTACGAGAGACTGTGTTGCATCTGCCTCTGTTGCGTTGATAGAACATAACATAATATAACATCGTTTAAATTGCTATGATTAAAGAAAAATAATTCTGAAACATGACTACAAATGAAATAAAGAGCATAATTAAAATGCCCAACAATCGAGGAGAGTAAAGTTTTTTGTTTTTGTTTGCCAAAATTCTGATTTGGAGTTTTTATGGAGCCCTAAATCTAAAGCGTATTGTTAGACTATAATATAAGATTAGATAATATTTGTACAGTACTTTTTTTGTGTTTTGTGTGTGTGTGTGTGTTTTTTTTTCTGCTATGTCGTTTGACAACTTGTATATATATTTGGTCGATTTTTCGGGATTCGAATTTATACAAGGGAAATTTATCGTTAAACTGAATCCAGGGACATAGCTAGGGTTTTTTTTTTGGCTCTCCCGACGAATGGTCAAAATGCCGCAGGTTTTAATTTCCAACCAAAAAAAAAATACCGGGTGATACCTTATAAATCAAACAAAAAACTTTGTGTGTTTTTTTCCTTCTTCTTTTCCTCACTGCCAGCAGGAAATTGTCAAAACTGATTTCTGCGTTGGAGTGGTTTCTTTATGTCCTGAAATGAATGAATGAATGATTTTTTTTTAACTGTAGTTTATGACTCGTGATGTTAGATTAGTTTGACCTCAATACAAACGTCACATCCCCGCTTTTATTTAGGTCTTCTTTTAGCTTAAGATTTTTTTATTTTAATCGACAATTCTACTTTACGTGAAGCTTGCAATTGTTTTCATTTATTTAATTTTGTTGTATCTCATAAAGGCTATACATATTTTATATTTAAAACATTGTACAGAGTAAAGGTTAAAGATGATGTATGGTAATTAGAAATATATTTCAAATTATGATGTTTAATTATGATGCATCATCATAACATAACATTATCTCTTCTGGTTGTAAGATAAGAATTGGATGCACTGCTTATTTCTGTTCGTTAGTCAGTTTATTGCATATATCAGTCCCCGATGTCGTGGTTGGCCCCAGGATCTTAACAGTACTATTTCCCGATGAGTCAAGGTGTTCGCAACAAAATGTCGCAAGATTAAGGGCATGTTAGCCCAAACATCCAGAAGAGAAAAAGTAGACAGGCATTGAAATTGAATCACAGATCACTAAATACTTTCCGATAACTAGGTGTGAACGTCGTTCGCTCTGTACAGCTGTCAGCACTAACTCAATCCTTTTAAATCAGAACTTTATAAACGCTAAATCGGAAGAGAATTCTGAACGTATATGAAATAAGTATTTTATTTCACACATAACAAAATGCTCTACAGTGCTCACGCCGAGAGTTGAAACTCCCAGAATGCAACGCAGATTATAGATTTTCCTTTCCTGGCCGTTCGCTAACATTTAAAATGGAAGAGAAGGGACCTCTTATATTTGAATGTTAGCGAACGGCCAGGAAAGGAAAATCTATAATCTGCTTTGCATTCTGGGAGTTTCAACTCTCGGCGGGAGCACTGTAGTTTAAGCTAAATTCTGGGCATCAGAACATCTTGGGCAAATAAAAATTTTAAGCTGCATTTTGTTTCGTTCTAACAGTGAAGGTTAATAAAGTATTAATTCACATTGAAATCAGCTTATATAAATTAGAAAGTCTTTCAGAAATAATGGTACTATTTGATAATGATGTCATATGAGAATGGCGTGGCGTTCAACTGTATAATAGAAACGGATGGAAAGAGAAACTATTCAAGTTTAATGACTGGAGGCCGAAGTACTGGTGTTGGCCGGCAGAGAGCATTGTGGGTGTGGATTGGTGAAACCTCTTGAGACGACAATGCACTGATTCGTTGGCCACCACGATCCCCAGACTGATGCGTTTGACTTTTTTCCTGTGGGACTACGTCAAGGACTCTGTTTCTGTGCCACGTCTTTCTACAAACATGCAAGAGTTAAAGATACCCATAACGCTAGACAGCATTGATGCATATATGTTGCACCTAGTGTGGCAGGAACTCTACTATTAGTTGGACG
The DNA here is from genome assembly GCA_023159025.1 of Thereuonema tuberculata. Classification (NCBI taxonomy): domain Eukaryota; kingdom Metazoa; phylum Arthropoda; class Chilopoda; order Scutigeromorpha; family Scutigeridae; genus Thereuonema; species Thereuonema tuberculata. The sequence continues at coordinate 5,081,196 of JAFIDM010005346.1, forward strand.
TCTGCCGAGTGACCAAAGGCGGACATATTGAACATCTGTAAAGTAACAATATTAAAACTTGAATACTTCCTCTGTCCATTCGTACCTCTTATTTTACTGTACTCTGCATCATTCTCAAATGACTTCCTTTTCAAATAGTATTATTTTTTCTGAATTACCATGTATTTCAGAATGTTTTTAAATGTTTAAAATACACTATTATTCATCTGTAAATTCTGCTGAGGTTTTTCAAAGAATTTTATTATATGTTTTAAAGCAATGAAAAAGCTTGGTGTTCCGTAAGACTTTAGAAATAAAATAGGATACAAGATATAGCAAATGGTTAAATGCGCAGTGACGGAAAAAAATAAATACAGTAATATCTTGAGATACGAGCGTCCGACATACGAGTATTCCGAGATACGAGCAAGCCTTCAAGCAAATTTTTGCTTTGAGATACGAGTAAAGATTTGAGATACGAGCACGCTTACAGACGCCGACGCTACTGGTTATGTCTAATAAATTGTGTGCTGGTCGTGCTTCGGTGCTTTTTGACGGAACGTGCCTTACTCATATCCGTAACATTTTGAAAGGGAGAGAAAAACAAATCTCCCTCGATAGGTATTTCGTTAAAAGGCCTGCGCCAAGTGAAAGTGAGGGTAGTCAGGAGAAAAAAAATTAAGAAAAGTGAAGAAATAGAAAGTGAAGAATAGGAAAAAGCAAAAAAAAAAAAAAAATAGAAAATTAAAAAAAAAATACGTAAGCTAAGTTAATTCTAAGTTTATGTAAGTTACGTAGTGTATCTATAAGGTACGGTACGGAATCAAGTGTCTACGTACGGGCAAACTCTCTTCCCTCCCTCCCTCCCTCCCTCCTCCGCCATTAGCAGCTACTGCATCGTCTGTCAGTAAGAACTCATAATTAAAACCACATTTTATTTTATATCACAGGAATCCTAATATACTATAATTTCTTTTGTGTGTGTATGTGTCTACAGCAATTAAAAACATGTTTTTTCCATTATTATTAACACTAATAAGGGAATTTTTTAGAGGGCTGGAACGGATTAATATTTTTTTCTGTTATTTCTTAGGGGAAAAAATGATTTAAGATACGAGCATCTCGAGTTACGAGCTCGGTCTTGGAACGGATTATGCTCGTATCTCAAGGTATTACTGTACTTAGAATATTGCTTCGCAACGCTGTTGTGGAGATTTTTTGGGGAAAAAAAAACTGATATGCATATCCAGTTTGAAGATGCCCCAATCTTTCAAAAGTTATTGGTATGAGGATAGACACACACATGCCACAAACTGATTGATTTGACGATTTTCCAATTTCTTTGGTAACTTCCAACATTTTATTACTATTATTATCATTATTTTTTAATGAGAATGAAATGCTATTACATTTTGTTTATTGTGTGAAATGGATTTTAATGTCCAATATAGTGGCACATTGAAATTTATTAATATAAATAAATCGAAATTGAATTCCACTCATTAGATATTGGAGGTATTTTTCATTGTTCGGCAATTAGTTAGGATTGAATGATGGGATACTATAGACAATAAAGGTATTTTAAAGGGATTATAAAGTTACCAGTTTAATTCAGTTTGCAATCACTTTAAATTGAATAAAATATATATAGGAACTGACGGAATTAATTTTAAAAGTGAAATAACGGGGGAGGATTGGAAAGAGAGGCTACAGCATGGATTTAATCAAGGTTTTGCTACGAAGATCCAAAATAACTACGTATGAAATAATAATCTATCACATTAATAATATTAAAAATACATAAAGCAGTTAAAATTTGGACTAGAGTCGATATTCTTAAAGGAAAAATTTCGTTTTTTTGTAAAGTTTCTTCCAATTTTGTTTTTAAATTAAAAAAAATACAAGTAATACAGACCAAATCTCTCTTTAGTGACGTCATACCATCGCTTCGAAACAACGCAACGGCGGTGTACACGAGAGCACGTCATAGAAATACAGTTTAAATGCACGGGTCTTTCTTTTCATTTCTATGGATCTTTCAGAACCAAATAGGAATTTTCGAAAAGTACCTACTTTTAGAAAGAAGAATGGAAATTGCACAGCAGCCTCAGAAGACAAGTGTAAGGCTTTGTTATAAAATTGAAAAGTTTATTTAGATTTGGCTTATATATGGGCAGTGGCGTACCAACGCCTTTGGGGGCCCGGGGCGGGAGTTGTGGATGGGGGCCCCCTAGTTTGACTTTTACAACCAAAAAAAAAAAAAAAAGGTCCTCTTGTCTGGATGGGGGCCCCCTAGTCTAACTTTTACAACCAAAAAAAAAAAAAAAAAAGTTCCTCTTGTCTGAATGGGGGCCCCCTAGTCTGACTTTTACAACCAAAAAAAAAAGGTCCTCTTGTCTGGATGGGGGCCCCCTTGGTATGCTACTGTATATGGGATTGAAATTGCTTGTCGGACATGTTCTGTTTGTTTGTAGTAAATTAAAAGCCTGTCTTAACACAAAATTTTATATAAATTGAAAGAATAGAAGTAAACCTATATGGGAAAATGAGGCTCCTAAAATCTGTAGGGTGTTTACCCTCTTTCCTAACAACATTTGAACCGCTGCGTGGATCTGAAAAATTCGTCTGCAAATTCGAGTACTATGGGTTCTCTTAATTTTTATATCTTTAAATCTTTTCCAAATGGGTCCTTGTCGAGAATTAGCACGAGGAGACAAAAATGTCCTTACAAAGGCATTGGAATCAAAGCACTGGGTTTCAACCCTCATGTCTGTTAATATCTGATGTCTTGAATATTAAATGAATCTTAAAATCTCTTTCCTAAAATAAGTTCTTTCAAATTTCTTGTTAAATTTATTATTAGATATTTTTTAATCTAATTAACAACCGCTGTAGGTAACATTTTCTTTCAATATATTTTGATTAATTATTTACGGCTAAGATTCCGAATGCTTTGTTGCGCGATGAAGCGAAGAAGTGGGGACAAATTTTGGCTGAGCTTCCTTTAGTTAGGATTATGTCCTTGAAGCTGGAATGTTCTTGAAACTTTTCAGTTAAATTTTCGCTTGGAAACAGTAGTAGACTCTTTATCAAGAAGTTGTTTGCAGTAACATCATCTCAAACAACATATTCCACATTTGCTCTAGATCTAATTCATCGAATAAGCATATAAGCTAATCCAACAGATAAAATTAGTGTCAATAGGAGATAATAATAATAATAATAATATTTGCACACTTTCTTACATTTGGTAATATGTGCTTTGGTCCTTGACCCCCATATTCTTGTCTTTAGTGTGGAAACCCAAGGTTTGAAACTTTTACATAAAAATAATAAAAATTATTTCAAGTCAGTCTAAATGTTTCCCATCACTAGATAATTGTTTATGAAGCTTCAATGAAAAGGCAACAATTGTTAAAGATGGCAAATGTCGATTCTTTTTCCAGCAGTGAAAATGCTTTTACATTGTTTATACATTGTATGTACTTCTGTTGGAAGTTTTGTAACAAACTAACAAACAAAAAAAGATTTGTAAAAGGTGTAAGAATGTCTAAAGTTATCGATCTTCGACTTACGGCGATTTGGAAATTTTGAATTGCCACCATTCCCCGTAGTTAAGGATCTTGTTTCGGAGTTACGGCTCTTTAGCGGCATAACGCTGCTGATCTAATGGACTAACAACTATAGTGTTGTCAGTTCGTTTACAAACACTGCTCGCTTTGCATCTGTTTGTGTTTTTGTGTTTCAAATACTTTATTTACATCAGTTATGCAGTGCGTGTATCGATAAGTGAGGAAAAAAGACAGTTTTTTTAAACTTGCAAACATTTTCGAATTGCGGTTTGGATATCTGCAATTTAAAGTGATGTAACTCCGGAATATACCTATACAGAAGTACTCATATCTGCTATTATTTTGAAGCGTTCTTAACCAAATGTATTGATGATGGTCAAATTACACGGACAAAATTTTCGTCGTAGGTTTGATCATTGACACAATCATTGACGGTGATTTGCTTCTGTTATTCTTTTCATCTCCAGTTTCGTCATTGAACAGTCTTTAGAAATTCAATTGAAGGTCGGCAGTATTAGTAAGTGAACAAAGGAGAATCCCATATTCAGCCAAGAAACGGTGCTCTGTTTCGACTGAATCCCAAGATTATTATGAATTATCATAGTCAGGAGATTATGTTTTGGAAATGAACAATGTGAATAAGCTAAATTTAAGAAATAAACTGCATTCTATACACCAGAATATGCAGATGTCTAATTTCTTAAAGATATATTTTATTTCTTGTGGAAACGGCAGCGAGTGTGCAAAGGACTATGGACGTATTTGCCGCTCTTCGAAAATTCACAACTTGTAGTCACATGCATTCCACATCCTCTTATATAATAGAGATTCTAAAATACAGTATACTTGCAGTTTTGCTAAAGATCATTTAATTCTATGGAAATCGCTTGTAAAGACGGCTTGAAAGCTTACTGAAATTCGAAAGATTTAGATCTCATCGCTTGATTGGTTCTAAAAGCTTCAAAAAGCAGAAGGATTTTCTGCACATTTCTTGGAACGTGTAATTTCAGAACAACGTTGTCAAATGACAAAAATCAAAAGTAAGACTTTTTCTTAGACTAAAACTTTGTCCGTGTGATTTGGTCTTTATGAATTGCCAGAAATACAATTTTTCGTACTGTCAATGTCGACCAATTGTGTTGTCCACTTCGTTTTGCTGCCGTAACTGTTTCCTTGAGAATCTGGTGCTAAATTTGAACCAGCTCTGGTTTTACTTGGGGAGTAATTAGCATCTATTTGAGCACCGTTCTCCAACGACATTAAATCCTTACTTTCAATAAATTTCGCAGCCAGGTTATTCGTTCCGTCCTCGCCAATGGTGTCGATTGGCTATGACGTTGTTGAGCTGGGCTATTCTGCGTCCAATTCTCCAGACGACGATTCCTTCTCTAATCATTGATGATTTGATGGCTTCTGCTAGTGTTTCCAATATGTCTGCAGACGAATCTTTCTTAATTTGGCAGTTTTCCAAAGGTCTTTTGCCGATTTGTTTGCGTTGATTTTAATGCCAGTATGCATTAGTCTCAGCGCAAAACTCTGCCAAGAACTAGGCATTAAATCCCTTCCCTTTAGTTTATTATTTAAAGAAACGGTTGAAAGCGCTGACATTTTAGACTTCCTAAGTACAAGTTCGCTATTGAAAAGTAAAAAAGAATGTTTAATTTTTTTCTTTTCTTGAGATTCGTGGAAGATTCCCCATCCGCCTCGACGTAGTTATTATATGAATAGAAATTATCACTTAGGCTTAAAAAATATTTCATTAGATTGGTTATTTGCAGCAATAGAAAAAAATGGCAACATCTTTAAAAAGTTTTCATTTTAAGCAGCTACTCTAAAGTTACTTTATTCTTTTTAATAGACTTTAGCAGTAGGATTCGTTCTTACCGTACTTTATTTATTAGAATTTATTAAAATGAATCATTCTACCAAAATTGGAATCAACTTATATAATTGGCTAAGTTCGTCTGTCTTCTGTCTGTCTGTCTGTAACTCGATATAATTAAGCTATTAAGATAGATCCAAGGTTCTCAATGATACCATAGAATCAAGGATACTCAAATTGGATGAAGTATTAGTTCATTGTGTCATTCCATGCTGTTTCCATAAAATTATAGCCTTGGGAACTGATGTAGACAACTGAAATTCTAACAAAACATACGTTCAAAACCAAATAATTTTGATACCACTGCACCCATTTTAATGAAATTTGGCATACTTACTCATTTTTTTTACGCTGATTTTGAAACTCAAAACCATTTTTGCCGTAGAAGCTTCGATCACAAGTTAGCGCGGTATTTAGATTACAAAGGTGAGTTTTAACTGCCTTTCGGCGTTATGGATCAAAAATAATAATTATTCCATTCTTACTTTTAGTAAACTTTATTTACAAGGACAAACTTTAGATATGGTTGGTATTTATTTACCAGAGCCTGTTTTTAGTCATGGACAGTTATATGTTTAATACTTATCGAGCACGTCGTGCTTGCGACGTCAAAATCAAAATTCTTGACCGAATAGATCAAGGACCTCTGATAGAAGGATCTGATGCTGTTTTTAGAAAAATGTAGTTTATAAGAAGATATTTACTTTGTAGTTGATAATAAAATGGTTTTTCAGATTTTTTTTTATGTCTGTCGTCCGACAGGCTTTGCTGCTAGTAAAGAATAATTCTGTGGTTCCCAATCTGTGGAAGCAAAATCCGCAATGGCGGACAGATACAACTAAAATAACAACTCAGCCTAATTTCTTAAACCTTAATTTCTGAAAAGATTCTTGGTTTGTTTTTAAAAAGAATAAGTCAATGAGAAGTGTAATTATGAAGTTTAGAGAAGGTCTGAATTTTAATTGTTTTCCAAGTGTCCGATGTTTAAATGCTTTCAGAAGGTTAAAAAAAAAGGCACAACAGAAAATGAGAGAGAAGGGATCATTTAAAATAGAAAAGTATTCTGTAAAGTAAATTTAAAGTAAATAAATAAAAAATATATATTATAATTAGCTATCTTAAAGTAGTTATTGCTTCGCGAAATGTAAAGAATATAGTTAATGGGAATGGGCTGCTAGAGGATATAGAGTTAAAAAATAGAGGGATGAGAACCATTGATTTAGAGAAATCGCTTCATACCAATATATTTAGCAAGTGTTTAAATAAGAATTTTATCTTTTAATTATTGTTCTCAGTATTAATGTTTATCAGTTATCGGCATATCCTTGTGACGCTTCTCATTTACGACACTTTTCAATTGCCACCGTATCCCAAACTACTCGGGGTCACTGTCGTCAGCTTTTAAGGCTAACCTTGTAAAGTATTATGTCTGTTACTCCGCAAGCTACGTACACGGAAAAGAGCTGGTGGAAACCTAACACTGCTTTGAGTTAAGCCGAACGCGCATTGAACCACGTGTCCGTATCCCGTAAACGGACAAATGACGTCATTCCGTAAGATGTCCGTCGATTCGTGACGTTAAACTCAAGTATTTCTGCGAATACAGAAGTGTGCCGTACTGCCTCAATGGAAGAAACATTCTGATTGGTGACGTTAACTTTGCGTCACATACGGAATACGGGAATCTTCAAGCTTGTTCAATACAGTGACGGAATACTTGAGTTTAACGTCACGAATCGTCGGACGTCTTACGGAATGACGTCATTTGTCCGTTTACGGGATACGGACACGTGGTTCAATGCGCGTTCGGCTTAACAGCGGTTTCCGAATAATGACAGCAGCCTGGCCAACCAACTATAACATAAGTGCAGGATATGCATGTGCAGGTATGCATATCTGTACTTGTTCCTATTCAAAATTAAATATTTATTATTTGGTTATTTTAAATTTCAGATCTTTAAGAGTTTCGGGAAAGACACAGTAACTAATTACAGTAGTAATAGATTATTAACATTCATCTAAACCAACGATTGTTTAATAGCTAAATTTCGTTTAGAGCACTTATTAATTTAGGGTACGCGTACACTTAAGGGTAAAGTGGAAAAAAAATCGGTAACGGTAGAATAGTAGGTATTTAAAAAAACATTCGTCCTTGTTAATCCTCAAAACCAGCTTTACCCATATTGACTATTAAATTTAAGAAAATGATTTCCTAAATGCTTAAATATTACAGACATTCTAACAGCAATCTGTGATTATTTATTTAAGAGTTCTTAGCATCAGTGAAGTTATTTAATCTTTTTCAAGCAGTTTCTTATAAAATCCACATTCGTACAGTGGCACTTCTTAAAAAACAGCTGACGACAATTTTTATTAATTTTTTTTCTTAATTTTATCAAATCTGATTAGTGTCTTTGAAAATTTCTTTTGGAAACTTACGTATGCCGTTTTTAAGGAACATTTTACCTGTAGCCAAAACATTACGAGAATATACCTTAAATATGATGTATTAGGAGTACTTGGAATTAGCTAAGTATGGATAAAGTTTAACTACGGCTGAATTGGTGTTTATTAAAAGGAATTCATTATCACGGGAGAATTATAGCCTGCATCTGGGCTTATAATAAGTAGAACGTAAAATGTCGGCTATTACCAAGGCGTTTGTTCGCACTTGATTCCACTTGGCCGAAATAAGTTATGATAACGCTTGCTGACATTATCATACAGCCACTGGACATTCTGCCCCTCTTATTTACTGACAAGCAGTTTAAGCCTAACAGCTGCAAAATTGCTGCTCAAGTCAGATCATTAAAGTATATCAAGTTGTGCTTATTTTCATTCTTTATAATTATTTTTATAATTCTTTTTTTTTAGTTAATATTTATACACGAAAAGTTTAGTTTACAGAAAGGAAATACTGAAAAATTTGTAGTTTACTATTATTTTCTCAAAATTGACTCGTATTTAAAATATTGATGATTTTTAAGATTCATTTAAGAGACTTGTTAAGATTTTATGAAAATTGAATTAATAATACAAAATAAAATTAAAATTATAATTAAAAATGGACTGAGCATATTTTGGTATTCATTTTAACAATTCGTATATGTTTTTGACGGGTATCACGCTACAAAGGCTGGATCGATTTTCTTAATACATAGGACGATTCTTATTTAAGGGCTAACTTAAAATATGACGAGAATGATTATTTCCGGTTTAACCCAAGCACATCTCTCCAAAAAAACAAAAAAAAACCTGATGATTTTTGAATTCTTAAGGTTAATGATGTCTCATTCTCATTTGTCACTTGTTGGATACCTGAGCATTTACCTATTTATTAACTCGTTTACGTAAATGATTCTAAACACTTCTTATTACTTACAAATAGAACACTTCACATCTTCTGATTCCTTCCTAAAAACGTGAAACTAATTAACGATGGAAGCTTTCAAAAACTTATCTCTGCCTGACTGCAATTTCTGAAGATCTAGCCAATCAGACACTCAGCTAAATTCTCGACAGTAATGGAGATTGGAATAGGAAGGGGCACCGTCCCGTCATTTCAATCTTTTTTCAATTTTTACAGAACTTAAAAAATGTCAATAAATTTTTAAAACTTGATAGTGTTGGCCTACCTGCCCGGTAAAAAGTAATCGACTGCAGGAAACGGCTGATGACAAGTCTTCAACCGTTAGAACTTCCCTTTTTTTATTTTGTCGTCCTGGCGCCGTTCGTGCACAGCCGAAAGGTTGAGGCACTAGCTTGTCATGGGTTCGAATCGGACATAGAATATTTTTTTTCTCTTTCTCGTCAGTCCATATTCGTTTCAATGACTTGTTCTCAATTTCATACCTTGTTCCTGGCACAGCTTAGCCTCTATTGCTGTTGATTCATTAAAAATCATCCACTGAAGTAAGTTTGCGATTAAACAACTACCTTTTATTTTGAGTAAGATAGTTAGACTTTGCTGATATAGTTTGAACTCCATGTTTCATTATTAATTTTCAACTAAAAGTTGTTGGCATTTTATGCGCTTTAAACTTTTTGGAATTTTAGGGGATTAGCGATGGCTAACAGGATATAACTAGCTTTGGGATTAAGAGCAATTTCGACGTAATTGGTTTAACGACGGCCATTGGTTTTGGTAATAGATCTACTAGATAAAGAGAAGCTTTTAATTAACTCAATCAATTATACAACAAATTGAAGAAGCTCAGAAAATTTAGAAAAATCCGGAAAAATCCGGAATGGAATCATCTGGATGTTCACCTTTCATTAGATTGACTTTAATTTACATGTAAATTCTGTAGAGGAGTTTTTTTTTATTATTATTATTGAAATACGAGGAAACCGAAGCGTCGGAGGAATTGCACGACAATCTGTTCCTTCATAAAAACTTTGTTTTATATAACTACAGAGAATTAAGTTAAAAAGTTATAATTAAATTAAGAGCTACAACCTACAGGTGATTATTCACAAAAATTGTAGAAATTATTGTTATGGAATTTTATTCAATTCGCCGGAGATTTCAGTCGTTCCAGTCTTCAGAGTGCCATCTATTGTAAAATGGTCGTAATTGCTTTATCGATATAATTGTGCACACATTTTAATGTTACATGGTTTCAGTTGCTTTATTTATTTATTTATTTATTTATTTATTTATTTATTTATTTATTTATTTA
>JAFIDM010005346.1:5112279-5260183 GCA_023159025.1 Thereuonema tuberculata
AGGGCCAGTGTCGTACTGGTATATATAAATGATCTAGGATGGATAAGTCTTGTTAAGGGAAATTAAAAAGATATGAAATACTAAATATCTATAATACTACATTTTCAATTATGAAAGGGATTTTATTGTATCCATTTCCCATTTGTAAATTTTATGAACCCCTTCTTTTCCCCAGTGTGTTTTAAGACATTTTCTTCTTTTTTTAAGGCAGCCATCTGCCAGCAATAGTTCTTCCTGCATTTCACAGCCTCACTCGTCTTCTTTCTGTAAATCCTTTTCTTTTGCGATCATCTTCTTATCCTGTTAATTTTATCGGTGGATTTAAGTCATTACGAATCCAGTTGCGGAAACGGACGGAGATATAGAAAGAGAGGGAGAAAGAACAGAGTTGCTTTTGTGTTGGTGCCATCAATTTATTGAGCCAAAGAGAATATGACTGCACCGCATTAGACTATGGGCACTTTGGCAGGGTTCCAGTTCGCAGAAGACGATCCCATGATTTAGGACTCTCTCCACTTTGCCTCGAGTGGCTCTGATCAATATTTAAAAATTTTCCGTGTTTGACGGCGAAAATATTGTGGGCCGGTGCATTGAGAAAGAGGAGAATTATTAAGAAAAATGACAAAGGCAATGAACACAGTTAGCGGTGCTGAATGGCTCCCAGAGCTGAACGGAGGCTTAGTAGCGACTCACAACAGCTTGAAGATGCTTCCAAAGATTTAAAACTTGAGGGGCGTGTAGAGAGTCTGCTTTCAGAATTTTCTTTAGCCTCTTTTCTAAGGTTTATCTTAATCTCAGTGACAAAGACTATTTAAGGTTATTGCGAGACCCGTTCTGAATAAGTCCGAGACCCCTTTCCGTTATAACCAACCAAACTAAAAAGTAAATAAATTAAATAAGAACTTCTTGAAAGCAAGTAGGCTCTAACTTTACTTAACTCTAAATATTGTTCTTATTTTTTCTTTAAGTTGGAGAAACCACACAGACAAAACAGTTACACCCGCTTTACTAAATTTCTTAAATCCGATTTGTTTAGCATTTGATTAGCACATCAAAGCACGCCAAATTAGTGTATTAGTCTAAAACGATTAATAATCTTTATTTGTACACGACTGTTGACTTATGGTTGCTTTCATAATCCCTTGTAATCTTTGACTGCGTTTTATGTTGTTTTAGGTATTGGCAAGGATTGGTCACATCATTGATGTGATCTGGAGTAAAATTATTAACATCTATGTTTGTCTAATCCTAATTATGAAACTTATGTTGTGTAGCACTCACAATGATTGCAATTTGGTCTACAATTCCTGGTACTGTATCGCGGAAATCAGTTGTCTTCTTTTGTTTCTGAGCGCGCTAAAAATTACTAGAAGACTTATAGACACTTTATATAAATAACATACATTATGCTGTAATATGAACCATGAAAATCCGTTTTGAACTTATTCTGTTTGTTCGTTGTATTCTACATTTTGCCTCTTATTTATGATGGTATGTCCTGTTTATGGACATATTGTGGCAATATGAATAAATATTTCTTTTCACTCCAGATCTTTTTTATTATTTACTATTATTGTTTATTTTCATGAAATTCTTAGCGTCTAATCTTCTTTCTTATTTCCGGGATTCAATGTTTCCTTTCTTGTATGAATGGGGCACTAGTCGTCGACAGCTGTTACTCATTTATCTTGTCTATTCGTCTTCCATCGCTTCTAACTATTTAATATGTTACTGAAATCATAACCATTTTATGGTTTTTTAGTTCGGATGTATGATATTATAATAATATTGTTCGGATATATTATAAAATAATAATAACTACACTTTCTCTTATTTAATTTCTATATTTCAATATGTTAAACTTTCCCACCTTCTCAACAAATGCTGAAAACATATATAAATCAAATGCATATATATTTACCCAGCTTTTCTGGATTCCCGGTATCAAAAATACTAAAAACCCCAAGTCAATGAATCCTTATTTCTGTGCGTTTATGTTTTTCTTGTGATGACATATATATTTACTTTTATCTATTTTATCGTGTGATTAAAAAACAAGTGATAATTCTTTTGTTATTAACATTATAGTAATTTAAAATTATAAATTTAACATCGTATTACTTCCTTTTAAACAAAATAAAATTAATTACAGACTTATAACAATTTAGATCTTCATTTTAGCATTCAGTCATGTTAATTGTAAAGTTATATAGTATAATAGATAGACAGTCTCGTATAGGAGATAGTGCTTTGCGAGTTAGACTCATATCGATTTACGACAGAGTCGTCCAAAAGAAACCCCATCGTAAGTAAAGAACAATCTTTAATAGCAATAATAATTGGTGAAAAGCTCACAAAATAATACCGTGACTTGGAATTGAAATCGAACACAGGAATCTATAACTATAATAGTCATTGTTGGACTTGAAACACTTACAAAGTATTACAGAAATACTTAAATCAGCTAAACCTCTCTGACATTGGATTCTTTTCATTCCCCGAAAAAAAAACAAACAAACTCTTAAGGTCTTCTCATATTTAGGACTTTTTTTGGTCAATTCTTTGATCTCTGGATGAAATCTCTGTATAAAAACGTAGTCCAGAAAACTTAGACTCTGCACATTGGCAGTATTATAATAATAATAATAATAATATGACACAGTACAAAGACAACATCTTTGACTGGATTAATTGAGCAATTCAAGTCTCACCCAGAGACCTAAGAATTGTCCAAGTATCTTCGCAAAATATAAGTAGTGCCTAGTAATGATGTTTTTTGCTGGTCTGTTATTGAAATCTCATGAAGTTCCAAGCTATTAAAGTATAATAATAATAATAATAATGGTTTGAAACTTTTTCGATATAATAATAATAATTAATAGTTAAAGTGCTTTGTAGTTCTTTTTTATGTAGAAAACGGGAAAGTTTGCTGACTGTCAAAGTATTTTTCAAGGAATCTGTTTCTTTGTTAAAGTTTCTCAGTCAGCCATTGGAGACCTGATAACTGCGGTGTCTGAATTGTATCCTTCCCAAAAAAGAAAAACTCAGCTCGAACAGTTATTTAAAAGAGTTGTCTGCGCGCCGAAATCAAATTTCTAAGAGTTTCCATTCTTTGGAGTCTGAGTGGAGAAACTGCGTTCGTTTCTTTAATTTGGTTGCAAGAGCGACTTTTCTCTCCCCTTTTCACTCTGATCCCATTGTGCTGTGAGAACGGAGTGCATTGTGTCGCACGTGGAATGCACACCACAGCTTTATTCATTTTATCTTTTCTCTGTTTCTCATCGGAAGACGGAAGTAGATTAAACACAACCCAAATGAACTGAAACCCTTGTCTTAGAAACCTAAGTTGTAACACGGTAATACTTCTACAGTCTACTGCACACAAAGTCCACCATTCAGTTTAGCATTGGCAGAAATTTAAATCTTTTATAGCCATCATCTTACTCTAAATTACTAAGTTCTCATCATTAAGGCATTGCTCCTCAATCGTTTTCAACTGTTTTGTCAAATGTCGGGAATTTGATGACTGCCTACACGGTTAATAAACAAAGCTGAAGATTTTACTTACGTTTGTGTAATAATGTATAAATATTTTATCAGAATCTACATGCCACACTTGAATATTATGTCATTCGGCCCCTTTCCATTAGTTGAGAAACACTGAATTATAGTAACGTGCAATTTAAGTTTAATTGAAATACACACAAGCAACTGAACAGTTGAGCGTTAAAAAGTACTTGGCCTATAAAATCAATAAATAAGAATATGATAGATTATCGTGAAAAATGTCCATTATCCCTTCACGGAAAGGTTTCTCTTTTATCTAGGCTCCGTATCTATATCCGTATTTACGATCTCCGTATCTGAGATCGTAAATAGAATAAACATATTATATTTTCATCCTAGAATAATCCGTTGTTGATTTACAGCAGTGGTTCCTAAAGGGAAGAAGGAGAATGTTTGATTATAGGAGGAAGGAAAATACTCAATCAAAAGCAATGTTTCAAATTTAACTATTAATGTTGGTTTTTTGTTTTATTTGCATTCCATTATAAAAATAATAAGCAGCCCTCAGGCTTCGTACGTTCGAATTCCATACATTCACTATACTTTTCGTTCATTACACAAATACACTACTACATTTCGTCCATCAAACTCAGGCTTTCTTTCACCAACGACAAGAAATGATCGATTTCAACGATTATTTGAAATCCTCAATGTTAGCAATTCATCACTTAGTCAAAAATTACCTACAACAATAAATTTCTCACATGAATGCTATTCCCACCAACACTAATGTCATCTTCATTATTTGTTTTACAAATGTTAAATCTATATTTAAACTTCACTACGCCAGTGCATTTTACCATTATTTTTTCAAAACCACAAGTGAAAAGTATAGTACCATCGTCACCAGATTTGCCGCCCTTCCTCCTGACCCTCCTGTCTGTATATATCACTGGTAAACTATACTGATGTTTATGTTTAGTTTTGAGCTAAGTTACTGATAATTTACTCGTCTATTCGTTAGAATTTACTTAGAGTATGAAAAATATAAATATATACAGGCCCATAATGATGCATTCCTTTCCTTAAGTACACATTCTAAAAATATGTTGTAAAAAGTTGTTTAACAGAAAATTAAACATCAAAGTTAATTTAAATAATTGGAATATATTTAGTACATAACAGTCGCAGAAGATATGTATTAGAAAGTAAATACAGGTATAACGTCACTGTCAGATACTCCCCTGCCGCCTCCCACGCCTGAGCACTCGTCTACCCCCTTCCACTTCAAACCTACGGCCACAGTCATCACTCACCCGATTTCCAGGGATATACACTCAAAGCCAAAAATACGCTCTGTTCGCATATACTATACAGACACATGAAAAAGCCAGAAAATGTCTGTTTCTTTTTATGTTTCACTCATTTTCTGCTTGTAATATGACACTTAATATTTTTGAATAGTACATGATTTTTGTTTTTTCCTATTTTTTGCCGCTCCCTAAAGTTGCCGCCCTGTAGCCCTTTTAGCCCTCGTGTAAATACGCCTCTGATCATCACCTACATGAGAAATATAGGTAGATCATAGAAATCTATTGTTTCAATTGTTTTCTGCTGGATTGTGTTGAAAATTAAGGACCGCTGATACTTTAATCCGCTTAGTGGGAGCTATGGCATTTGTGTATAATAATTACAATCGATGCTATAATTAGAAGCAAATGTATTATATTGACAATTCGTAACAAAAACTAAGAAAAATAAAGTTTCATATCTAAAGATGTGTTTTGAATATGTGAAGGGAACACAACATATGGTTCTCTACAATCTCAAAAAGCAGGCGTCAGGCCCAAAGTATCGAAACTAATTTATAACGATAAACAAGTATTAACAGCATCGTCTTATGATTTTTGATTGAAGGTGTAACTTAATACAATCTGTAAATAGAACGCAAGATTAGAATCTTCTAGAATAATGCTTCAACTTTCTAAAATAGTTTTTGAGTTATCGTGGTGTAACGACTTTTAATATGCAATGAATATGTTTTAATCGATGTCTGCTCAATTGTAGATTCACTATATATATCAAAGCGAATTTGCATTTATTGAGCAACCAAAACAAATTTTTGGCTTCTAGAAACGATAGCTATCTTGAAACATATTTCCGTTTATTACATCACATTCTGAATTTTTTGTTGCTTATTTTTATTTCCTTCATAATAGATATCAAAAAGCTTTTACAAATATTAGATTCTTTTTTTTTTCTCATGCACCATTACAGATGGCAAAATCGTTTATATTAAAAAAAATGCATGGCGGGAATTTTGTAAATGAAATGTTGATAGTTTATTATAAGACGTTGTAGAACTTCTTAGATTATGGAGCTAAAGTGTAGAGCTATGAATTTTATATATACTAAGCTTTTAAAAAATGGTGATAATCACTTCTTCAAAACATGGAATTTTTTTTTTTTACTTTTTGAGAATTATTACTAAATTTTATATCAAGAAAATTGACTGAAGAACCACAATCTAATTTCCTACGTCTGGGAGTGGATTAGATGACTTGTTAAGCTTCAATATATCTTTGGTAATCTTGATTTTTTTTTCCGAAGTTCGTGACCTGGAATGTCTCCCAAATTTGTCTTGCTGTCAAATTATTGTCTGTAGCTTATCACCAAATCTGGGACAAGAAGATACAAGATAGGATAAGCCAAAATAAAGCAGAAATAGATTTTCTTGTACTAGTCTTTAAAGTCTCTGCAACCGAAGAAATTTAATTCATGAAAATTAAAACTTATATTTCTGAATACAGTATTTAATCAGTTTCTGACATTCATTTATGTTCTGAGTCCAAACATTCTCCTTTAAACCCGTTTTGTATCTTCATATGGTTCTTAATTATTTTTACTCACTCGTACAATTGGAATCAATCTCTTCGATGCTACTCATCTGATCTAAAGATTTGAACTGTCAGCCACCATCTGATAAAAATTGATATTAAAATGATAATCTTTCAGCTAACATCTGCTTTACACCTCATTTCTTCTACTCCATGCACTGATGTTTTTAGAATGTCTACTATCTACTGCAAGAAAAAGCAATATCTTTGTAAGTTCCTTTTTTCTTTTTCTTTACACTTTAATATTACATCTAACTTAATTCGGCTTTGCCTGCTTCCATTATACACAGCACGATTTGTTCATTGTTGGCGTTACTGAATTGTCAGTGTTGATGTCGTTCTTGTGTAAAATGTATGGCCATAGTTTTGACGGCAAGAAAAAGAGCGTTCGTTTAAGTTGCCAAGTTTTATTAATTCACTATAAATGTACTAAACAAAACATTTCCGAAATTTGATCTGAAAAAATAAGTTCTTTGAGAATAAATAATCTCTATCTCATACTAAAGAAATACCCACAAATAGTATAGAATTTTGAATTTGAAATATATTTGATTTGATAGACTCGACTTTACTCAAAATAATGTTTTAGCAAAACAGAAATTTCATTATTAAGTTATATGGAGATTGCGGATCCTTAATAACAACATATTTTTAAGTGATAAGACGCCCATTAATTAACTTAAATATCAATTAATTTTAGGTTTTCTAATTTTAGACTTCATAACATATAATTATTATTTGTTAAATTTCCATTCCTATTATTTAAATTATCATTAAAGAGGAATGTTATTGGAAGCTAGAAAGCAGTTTGAGTTCTCATCAGCCAGAACTATCCAATGTTCAAAAACTCAAGGCGGTCGAGGGGAAGGACAGTTCATTGATGAAACGGAATATGAATAAATCATAAAATTACGATAAAGAAAATAAATACAAGATCAAATTCTGCTCCTTAACGAAACTTCAGATTTTGTTTTATTACCAGCAGATTTTGTTCTATTTCCCTATGAAAAGTTTTTTCGTTTTCTTATTTTTTGTTGTTGTTGTTGTTGTTGTTTTTGGACAAATGCTTTTTTTTGTGGCAACAGGATATGCAATAGGATATGCTATCTACAATTTTCTTTATCTAAATTTATCTAATATTAACTTTTCAGTTTCATCAATTAAATTACCGCCATAAAACATTCCCTGCTCAGGCTGCATCTTCTAATTATCAAAGTTCATGGCTGTTTGCTTACACCGAGGTACGGGAATTGCCAAAGACTTCGATTCAAACCATAAACTGTAAGGAGAGAGTTATAGCCGTTGTGGTTTACTTTCCCCTTACTAAATTTTAATTACATTGGAAATTGGGAGTTTTTCTCGGATTTCCTGTACAGAGTTTTAGTTTATGATACTAAAAGAAGATATAGCACTATTCACAAGAAAATAAAAATCAATAAAAATTTTCAAATTTTAATCGTAGTTAATTTAACACAAATAAAAGCATTTTATGATTTTTACATATTTTTTAAGTATTTATTTTTTATTTTTACTCTTGAAAATGTAGTGAAATCCATCAGTACAACTTCTTTTAAATTTCCGAATGAGTTTTCCTACTGTATACAGAAAACGTAGTTTTAAACATAGTAGAAAAATGTCTTGAACCAGATCTCTGTTTATTATTTCATTCGCACTTCAAAGTGTGAAAATTTTTATTGTGTCTGTCCGTCCGTATGCACAAAACAACTTGATTCCAAAGAATTGTTATTTATTAAATTTATATCTACGAGAGCAGTGAAATTTAATGCCCCATCACAAGCTTCTCTGAGATTCAAATGAAGAATGAGTTTATTAATTTTATAGTTAGTTAATTTTCCTGTGAAACTTTCACAACTAATGCTGTAGCTTTGTGGAACCTGTCTTCGTCTCGTGACTGCATTTGAAATTTTCAGCTGCCCCCCCCCCCAGACGGACAATAGCTACACAAATCCCCGTTAACTAAAAATAATAATATTAATGAAAAGCAAAAGTGTTTGATAACTGATTCTCTTTTCTGCATTGCAAATCACTGGCGGTATCAGCTTTTTAATCCTTAACTCGATACAGGCTTGTTATAAATTTCATCCCTTTTACAAAGATGATGTGATTCCATAATTTGGTTATTTCACAGAAGTATAGATGGAAGTCCACGAATCAGTTTCATAATACAAAAAACAATTTCTATTTTAAATGATATCCAAAAAAAAAAAAGTATCATCTGAAGTTTAGAAGAATAATCCGCTTTCTGGTAACTTAGCAACAGTCAATATGTTTAACAGGATTCTATAACTTCTAATCGCCACAGGTGAGTTAGCAAAGACAGGTGCCCAGTGAATTTTAGATTCGTTCTAAATGCTTTCAAAAAAAATTTAAATTCTTTTCATGGCATTTAAATCCACGAACAAACAATTACTGTAGAGTAATTCAATAAGTTGACTACAAAAAATGACACTTTTTATAAGAACTATGGGCGAGTAGTTCCATATATAAATTAGTTACACTTGCGGAGATCTTATAATAATCTGCTAAGGTTTTATGGACTGAAATATTTGTTCATGTACTCATTTTGCGATTGTTGCTGAATATTATTGTATTACGGTTAGGTCTTCCAATAGGTTTTTTTCAAAGTCCGATTAAACTTTTTAACTTCAATCCAATGAAAAAATTTTGAAAACCTTGTTCTGAATGATAATAAAAAAAAAAACAAAAAAAAAAAACAACTTTTGGCAAAAAATAAAATCAGCATTCAATTAGAAATGCAAGCTAAGACTTCTTGAACACTCATTTTAAAACGTTTTTTAGTTTCCTTAAGTTTAGAGCGGTTTCTTGGGTGAGGTTTAGCTGTTTCCCAGTTTTCATTTAGTTTCGTCTGTTTTCGGATGAGTTTGATAAAACGCATAATTTTCCAACCGCAGAAATCGTGGATAGCCGCTTGCTTTTACGACGCTGGGAGCAGAGCAACGAAGGCAGTAAATATCACAACAGCGCAATGAGTGTTCCCCTTTTCTTAGCGTTTGTTCCCTTATTTTTTTTCCCCTTCTTATTTTTCTTTTGTGTGTTTCCTCATACTTTCTGTTACAAGTCCCTCTGTTGTTGTAGCGCTGTTTCTTTTAATTCTGTCTGACACACCAACTTAAATGGCGGCGGCTTTTTTCTTGTGGAACTTTATTTGCTTTGTACAATCAAGATTCTAAAATAAATTTGGAAATACCTGTCTGAATTTCAAGAAAGAATAGTAATAAAAAAAATAAGGATATATCTGATAACATTTTGAAATCCAGTGAACTCCGCTCTCTTTCCATACTTTCTTTTGGGTAATTTTTTTTTTTTTTTTGCTTTTTCTCTATTTTGAGAATGGCATTTGTTTAATGCCGAAAGGCCTCGACTCGTTTCTCTTCAAGATCTTCAGAAGACCACAGACTATTGTAGATTTGGTCTAACGGTGGAACTACCCTTAAAATGCATAGGAGAAAAAATGGGTTAAAGCGCAACAAAAAAAAAAAAAGAAAAGAAGATATTAGAAGTCGAAATACATACTTATGTTCGTCCGTCCGCCATGATGACGGTAACTAAAAACTATATATTATAAATCTGAAATATAGTAGAATTAGTATAAGAAAGAGGCCTGTTGGTTTGGTATATGTTCGATTTTTTATATTTTTTTTTTTAATTTAAAAGAAATCATAAGTACTATCAAGAAAAAAAACCAAACAAACCAAAATCATATAAATATAGAAGTAACCAGATAAAGTAATAATTGTGAAGACGTCGATACAGTAATATAGAAAACGGAAGCTTAATATATTCCAATTGTGGGAGCTTTTATCAATAACAGAACAGAATAACACAATGCTATCAGTATCAGAATGATCCAGTAGCCTTTCTAATTCTTTTGGAGGGTTGTGGAAAAAGTGTTGCAGTCTTAGAACAAAAAATTACTCATTTTGGTACTTTTTTATCATGAATTAAAAATCCTGTGGTTGAAAGTTTTAACTTAAGAAATGATGTAAAAAGTCTCTGAAGTGATATCAAGTCAGTAACTGATTGTTCCCATTCCTAGGAAGGATAATTTATCCTCAAAGGATTTCCTACGTTAGTTAATTAACTGATAATAAGTCCCTTCCTCTAATGGGATGGTCGTATCACAACAGGACGTAATCTTTGAAACGGTAAAAGTGCTTTCGTATCGGTTTCTTGAAACCATCTGGAGGTTTTGTCATATTTACGGGACAATTATTAAAAAAGAGAAAAAATAAAATGTTGAGATATTTTAAATCGAACACAAAATTTGTAGAAAAAGAAAACTCAAATCATTTTCGTAAAAAGCAAAATATAAGACATGAAAGTACATACAAGCATTCACCGCAAACAGAAGAAGAAACAATAACATAATTATAAGCAATGAATCCGTAATTTCATGTTTTCTGTTTGTAAGGTAATTACTTTTTTTTTGTAATTAACAATGCTGCTTTAATTTCAGTCTGTTATTTGTTATCATCTTTAGAAATGATTTTGATATCTTTCAAATTACAAATATGATTTAAATTATTTATTAAATGATTCTGCATTGCTTACGTAAATAACTACAAACCCTTCTTAAACATTTCTGTTGTTTAACATGTTTGACTTTACCAGACAAAATTTTACAAATAAAATCCTTGAAAAAGAAAGTGGTACCCTTCAAAGTTAACACAACAAAAGAAATTCACTATGAAAATAAAGCAGAAAACGCACGTGCCAGCAATTAAACTGGTCACAAATGAATTAAATGGGCGCATAAAAACAAATAAATGATACTCTTGTTATGCGTTTTTGCCACAGATAAGAACATCTTGAAATGATGTTTTCAGTTGTATAGTGCAAAAGTCGAGTGTTTTTAGAGTTAAGTTTTCAAATAAAACGGATTGCATTTCACCTATCATTCATCAGTTGATTGTAATGTTATTTAAAATTCAAAGTAATGACTGTCTGTATATGACGAATCCACTTGTACAGAGAATTAAAAAAACAAACAAACACTGAATTTGTACGTAACACAGAGGACCATGGTTAATCCGACGCCACCAATCGACGTTTTGATGTGATACGTTTTACTACTTGAATGTAGTTTTCTTCTGGTGAAGATCTATTTTTACATTCAAAGTGAAAGTATTACACCACTGTCGCTGGACAAAAAAAGGATTAGGTCACGTGAAGGGTCTTCCAGGATGTAGAAACTATCATTCATTCATTCCGGAAAACCTTTATTGTAGTCTTTCTAAATCTAGATCAGTATTCTGAACAAAATCAATAACAATTTTTTTCAAAGAATTGACAAATGGAAAAAGACCCCTGGAAGCTGCGAGAATTGTGAAATCTCTGCTTTAATCTTTGCCCGAGGGATCAGTTTTGAACGCTTTACAGACATAATTTATGATTTCGCTGCTTGTTTAATAATAGAAATAGAATTGAATATGGATATTGAATAATTGAATATTTAAAATTGTGAGAATCAATTTATTATGAAAGTTAAACAGTAATAATAATGATTTCCTAAAGTACGGCGGAGTTAATTATTCAACTTTTTAGGTATTTATAAGTTATCTAATTTTTAAATCATAGATGTAATTACAGTATCAGTTGTAAGCCAGCTTTTGGTTGAATTAAAAAAAAAAAGCTTATAATAATAGATTTAAATTGTTCCTATTACATTTTTACCACTCTGGTTACGGTACTTTATATGTTTCCGCATTATAGTGTACGGCAATATTCAGATATTACCCAAACTTTCTGTTCCTTAAATCATATAGTGAATTGTATTCCTCCGCCTATTCATTTATATTTCGCAGAATACAAATGAGATCATTGAATAAATTGATATAAATAGATAGTAAAGTGGAATTAATGAAAAATTCAAATTTTCTAATTTTTAATTATTTATGATTCGTTTTTAAGTGATTTTCACTTTCATTTAATAAGTAGATCTTTCTATTATAATATAACAGCGGTTGTTTCTTATTGAGGTACATTATCTGATTTTGTGTTGTGTGTGTGTGTTTATATGATTAAAATATGATATTTCGTTTGGAATATGTTTGTTCTCGTATTTTTCGCCGATTCAGCAGTTAAAGAACACATTCTATCAATTTTGAATAATCGCTGGGAAGTCAAATTGATCTAAAGAAGAAATAAATAAATAAACTGTTAAAAAAACGATATCTTGTTTTTTATTCTATTTATTTTACATTGTGAATCATTACAATAACCATAACGCCTACATACATTATATAAAAAAATATTTTGTTAGACCATTCCACTTTTAGTGCATGTTTTAGTGTTTTAAAATGACTGCTAACATATACGATATGTATTGAAATGCAAAATACACATTACGAACTAAAAGTACAATGAATAATGTCTTAAAATGGAACTCGTTCGTAAACCGAGATTTGTCCGTATTTAAATATGCTCTGTTCACATACTTTCCCAATTTAGTCTGAATGCCTTAGAAATCTTCCAAAAATTGGCATGCTAATGATAAGGGGATGTGTTGTTATTCTTCCAATCAATATATTGCATCCAAAAAAAGAAGAAAGATGTGAGAGAGCGAGATGGGAGTTTTTTTTTTTTTTTTTTGATTGGATGTTTTGGCCTCTGGTTTCTTCCAAAGAATCTTCTGAATGTTCCATTCAGAATTCCATGACATACTAAAACATCGTCTTGGCACTCTGCTGACGTACGAAATTGCAGCTAAATAAATTAGGATAATCCTTTTATATTGTCAAATCACAAAAATCTCAGTCGAATTTGCTGTTTTAAAAAAATATTATTCTTTTTCCAACAAATAGTCGTGGTATTGGAAGCGCCATTACAGCCTTCATTTTTATGAACAATATAGATTTCGAAATCCCGGAAATTAAAAAACTATCACTCCGAGCCGCCCCAAGTGATGTTTGTTGATGATTTATTGAAATACATCGGCGATGGTTGAGCAGGCTATTTCAAAGTTTATTGAATAAATCGTATTTAGGGATTTGTGTAGCCATTGTGACGTTAGCGAAGTGTTAGCGAATGGAGTCGCTTGCTTAATTGCAGTTGCCCTCGCAGCGTTCAACCGAGAGAACATTCCACAGAAATAGACTTCCATTAAATTCAACCAAAGCCATAGAGGAAAGGCTGCACAAAGAAAAGCATTCCGTGCTGTCGGAAGACTCGTCCTTTGAGTGTAGGCAGTCAGCCACGACCACCGTTCTCCTGCTGTGCGATTTCCAATACTTTCTTCTTTCGTGTAGTTTTGCTTCGAAATTCATTGGGTTGGTTTTGCTTATGTTAAAAAAAAGAGAGGCAGAGAGAGAGAGAGAAGATATTACCAGCATTGCAAGAAACTTCCCATTTCGTCGTGTAACCCAGTCTGAAGATGCCTTGTCCGTTCCATGGAGATTTTCCATTTCATCCTGACGGATTCGTACGAAATGTTCTGTAAGACGTAAGAGCGGAATCTTTAAGATGCTGTTTGTAAATTATCCATTCCTATTAAGAAGTAATTACCATTTCATCCAGAGGTTTTCAAAGATTCCCAAGAGTGTATTCTTTGCCTCAGAAACAAAGGAACATAATTAAATATTACCTCTCTATTTATTTCTGCTGTTATCTTGTACACGGTTCATCACTTAGTAAACATCCGCAGAATTTAACTTTCCAGTTGCTGTCCAGAGCTGCTCCCTTGAAACATGTTCTGTTAGACCTTTCTAAAGCATATTCAATATAAAAATTTCTTAAATTTCTGAAAACCCTTAAGAAAACTTGTGGAAATGATTTTGATTAAACTTCTACGAACTTATGTGTGTATTTAAGATAAGACACATTCGTTCAATTCAATGTTAGCAGATTTGCTGTAGACATTCAATACCCTGTCCCACTATAATCCGTAACTTGAGAATCTGTTAGTCTTGAGTTTCAATCCTAGCTGATCAGTTAGTCAGTCTTACTAATGGCTTAATTACCTTTCTTTCAGATTCATTTCTTTCTTTACAGTCTTGTGTTTGTTACTTTGAAAAAAAAAATTACCTGACAAAAGAAAGCCGCATGTATAATATTCACCGAAGAAATTTACTTGTTTTCATTTGCTGAAACTTGATTAAATCTGTAAATTTTGTGTTAAGTAGTCTAAATTCAATTAATTTCAATGAAATCAAATGGTGCATAATTTTAAAAGGAATTACAAAATGATTCCAATGCGTAGTTGAACTTCAAAAGAAATTCATTGTTTGCTGTCAATCTTAGTTAATTGTTTCGCTTGTATTGGTTACCTATGAGAATTATTGTCACCTTATCCATAATACCCATGGATCCATAAGCACAAATTTTGGAATACAAAACCGAATGTGGACAGAGGACAGATACTCCTTTGCCCATACATGTCATTGCCAAGTTCAGTAAGATCCGATATTGATTCAAAATGATTGGGATAGAACATAGACATACGAAAGAGATTTTGATTTGATCAGTAACAGTTGGATAATGAAGTATCAAAATCAGTAAAAAGAATGAAAATTTAGTAAAATTTGAACATTGACAAAAAAAAAAAAAAAAAATCAGTAAAAGATAGTTAGTTCTACCTAGAGGACAATAAAAGAACCACAATAATTACTATTGTTAATCCCAAACTGTTAAATACAAAATCTTTATAAAGCCGCTGGCGCTAGTTTAATGCAATTTTTCCCCCAAGTGAGTTGTGGAAAACAGGAAGTATCTGGTTTTAAAGTCCTCCCTTCCCCACCCTCTGGCTACTGTGCACTGAAATCCCCTAGGTTGTGGTGGAAAAAGTCGATCTATGCTAATTACTAGACTAGTGAATATGGCCGTGGTTTCATTTGCACAGCTTAATCCGCGTGATCCACTTGGCTCTTTGCTAATCCCCTACCCCTCATCCCACTCTTTTTGGCATCGGAGGCTTCATTCTTAGGCAAATCATTTGGCTTAACTGAATTTTTCATTACGAGGAGTTGGGATAATCCTCATTTGAATAATCCGCCTGGAAGAAAAGCGTCTCAATTTATTACTTGTCCAGGCTTTTAATAAAAATAATTACCTGTGTTATTTGCAAACCTGCATTCATTTTGTCCATAATAAATAAGGGGACCTCTTCATTTAGGACATCCAATTATAAAACGTTCAAATTTAGTTTCCATCGCAGTTGGTTCCGAGAGGAAGAAAGATAAATTGAAATGAATGTATACAAGAGAAAGGATTAATAGGAGAAATAAAGAAAATTTGCTTTTAAAAAAAAAAAAAAATTATTACGCTGTTGCTTAAAATTATTAAAAAGACTTAAAAAAATCTATTATTGATTTATAATTTTACCCTTTCTTCAAAATAAGACCTTCTTTAACATTCTTTCTATAAAATATTTCGTTTATCTCTTTCAAAAATAAATTATTTATCATTACTGTTTATCAATCATTTTTCATTTCGAGGAGTCACCAGTGGTTTCATTTGAATATTTAATGAATGTTTTTAAATTCATTTCAGTATTTGTAATTTTGTATCCAAGAGTTCACGTTTCATCTCACCGCCATATTGATTTCATTTAAAGAGAAATTTTGCAATTAACGACAGAAAAGAAGAGAACCTCTTTATCTTAAATAGGTATGTCAGGTTCTAGAAGATCAGTCACTAGGTTCAAAAACGATAGGACAACACATAAGGCACGATGCTTTTTCTTTTAAAATTTTCTCTACCTTAAAGTGAAAAATTTACTTTAATAATAGAAGGATGAAAAAAAAATCAAAAAAATTTTCTTCGTCTTTTTTTTTAATGTTCAGTCTTTGTTCTTTTATAAATATCTAAACTTCCCTTATTCTAGAAGGCAATAAAAAGTCGCCAAAATGAGGAGATTAAGAACGGATAAAAATGCAAAACATGGCGTGGAGTAGAATTGAAGTGGCTTACGTAAGATGGAGATAATATTCAGACCATCTCCAGCTCAGACGAAATGGCTTTCTTAGCAGATGAGAACATTTTGCCAAAGAAATCTTAGAAAAAGATCGGCTTAAAATTAGGATGTGATCCCTTTCGAAATTGAAGCAGAATTGGGCAACGTAGTCTACCATTTACACGACAGAATTAATAGTGTTTTGATTTGATTTAGAGTAAATGGTGAAAGAACGGCTGAAATAAGTCACCTGATGGGAATTCTTAGACGAGCGAGAAGCGGATCAATTCTGCGGTGTCTTCGACTTTTTCGTTAAGTCTCGGTAAACGAAGAAATGAAACGAAGAAACGATGAGTAGTTAGTTCCTTATTTTTTTCTTCTTTATCCTGTCATTAATTTTGGGGATCTGAAAAATGAAAATCTTAAAATTAGATGGAAGTTTATTTTTTAAAGTAATTTTAAAATAAGGGAAATCTTTTAAAATGTTGATGAACAAAATTCGGTCTGAGCGTCTGCTTTGCGATTTACCAAAATATTGCTTTCTTAATTACTGTCCTTTTTAAGTACAGAAAACCTCTCAAATCCGGCCTAATGTGGCGCCCCGTAGGCCGGATTACAGAAAAGCCGGACTACCGAGTGAGTTCTTAAAATAACTCAATAGCTCAATTTGTTTCATTTGTAGCTCAATTTTTATGAAGACATAATGTCAGGTTTAATTAATTTAACCCTATTTTCATAATTATATTTATATAATTCAAAGACAAAGCCGGCACACCTGTTTGTCTTTGAATTATAAAAATATTCAGCGCACGTAAACGTACTTGTATTATTTTCATAATTTTTTCACTCAAATTAAAAACAATACAAATGTACTTTTTCCGACATCAAGCTCTAGTGATATTTGTTTTGCAGATTTCCCTGCATCCAATCTCCTTAACTCATTAAGATGCTGCTCCACAGAGACAAAGTTTTTCTTTCTGTTTTTCACTCATAATGAATACGCGTGGACAGGGAAACGAATTTAGTTATTAAAAAAAATACTCAGGACAAGGCCGGATTACCGTGGGGCCAATTGCCGAGGGCCGGATTTGAGAGGTTTTACTGTAATTTGTTTTCTTAATAATTTTTTACTGAAATTAACGTGCTATTGCTGAACCCAATTTTGCTACGTTTTGTTTTCTCAGCGTTTTACCGAAGGAATTGGAATGAAGTTAATGGGAATGTTGACTGAAAAGGTTAACTATATAATAATTATTTAGATGCAACACATTGTATAAGAACTATTTTGTTTTCTCTCGAAGCATAGAAACGTTCATAATTTTTTATATTTCCAAAAGGATTCGAATAATTTCAAAAATCCTACGAAGTGCATCTGCTGGGATATCAAGATGCCTTCCTCAGACGGGTTTTTTTTTTTCTCTTTTATTGCACCAAGATTTATTACTTTTAATTCCCACGAGGTCGAAAACTCTAGAAAGATACTAGGCAAAAGCGAAATTCAAACGTTAAAAATCCTCTAAAAATAAGTCTTAATGATTATTAGTTAGTTTAAGATCCTCCTGTAAACACAAAACAATAACAATGAAATTGTTCAATTGAAAAGTTAAAAATAAATTAAAAAAACAAAACAAAACAAACCCAGAGAAGATGAAGAACTGAATATTTTCTTTTTATTGCTTTTTTAAATTACTTTTTTTTTTTCAACGTAAAAAAAAAAGAAAAAAAAAGGCCCTTAGCTAGAAGGGAATTGGTGTGATCCACTCCGATTTCCGGTCGGGGGAGATGAAGACAAAGCAGAGGCGACGTCCCCCCTCCTCCTCCGTCTCTGCCCTGCCTTGAGTCAGGTGCTGCTGCAGCACATGGCGTGACACTCGGCCGCGCGTCTATCATCGCTGTCATGGCCCGGCGATCACCGATCGAACCCAGACGATGCTTTCTTAGCTGCAGCCAACGACTGAAACTCCGCACTTTGCCTAACTTTCGCGACAGAAAACACCACTTGAGACAGTCGGGGAAAAAAAATAATCTGTGCCTATTTCTCTGCTTAATGGATGGTGAAAAGATGATGTTGTTCCAGTAAAAATTAGCCCCTAGTTTTTACACATTGAAGTTATTAAAATCTAATATATCTTCTTTTATTTTTACATAATTCTATATTTTGTCGTGAGCGCTGGAAGTTCGGAAATAACTTGGCATCCATTTCTTCTCTTCAAAAATAAAAAGAAATTGATGAGATGAAATTGATTTGAGATAAATAAAGAATTTCAACACATAATCAAAGCAAAATGAAGGAGAGGCACATTTTGGCAACTGTACCACATGTTATCAATGGGACCCTGGAACAGCTGTTTCGTTAGTTTGTAGCCCTATCCAGTTAAAAAAAAAGGGCTCGCAGGATACGATTTTTTAAACTCTTTGCGAGTTTAAATCTGACACCGTAGAAACAAAACAAAGGACAAGGAAACATACAGTGAGCAAGCTTTCCGTTTTACACAAAAGACATTTAAATAAGCAATTAAAAAATGCAAAATAACACTTGGATTAGATGATGGAAACAGAATTTCTTCCATGTTAGTGAAGTTTGCACGTAATCCTCCTTTAGTTACTGAGAACTCTATCGATGAATTTGGAAAACCCCTCATATTTTAGTAACTTCCTGATTTATATTTTAAATTTACTTTAGTCTTTTGGAAAGAGGTAGTTGATGCTTTAAGAATATTTAACCAGTTGTGACTGTTTTGCATATTTATTTAAAAGGGGAGAAAAAATACTGGATTATTGCCAAGTTAAATTGTCAGTGAGATAGTCAGGGGAATACAGAGAGACTAAATTTGTATAAATAGTCATAAATGTAAAGTTTTTCAGGTCGAGTGAAATGTATTACGAACGGATGAAATGAAACGAAAAAAAATAATATTACTAGGCTTCATTTTTACGTGTAGTTCTTAATATGAGTTCATAGTAAATATACGAGACTAGAATGTAAGTATATTAGGTATCCGTCGTTCTGTTATCCATCTCTTAGCAGTGCAAGGATTCTATTTTGAGGCCTGCGGAGGGGTGGATAATCGTGCTCACACTTTAAGTAGAAATCAGCGCAGCCTTTTTTTTGTGAGAGATTTGGGGGGGGGGGGCTTTTGAGAGACGAGAGACCTAAGTAAATAAGCCTGTGTTGAACTCTAAATATGCTATTATTATGAAATTCGTCCAGCTGTTTTGACGTGATGCAACAGACAAATGGACGAACAGAAGAGAAAAATGTTCAAGTGGAATAGTAATAACTGAATAAAAATAACTACAGTAACAGTTTCGTAAGGATTACCGTAAGGAGTTGTAAATGCGTAAGGGAATGCTGCGAAAGTTCAAACATGAACTTATTCAGCTATAAATTTGCATGATGTATCTTGGAGCTGTTTCATTGAATATATATATATGGACAGCTTAAAATGACAAGAGCTAAAACTAAGTAAAAGAATGTACTTCAAAATATGAATAATTAAGCATAAAATAAAACATTACGTTTATCGTTTGTGATTTTTTTTTGTACAGGATTGCTCGTGTGACTGATTCATTTATAAGAATGGTTACCAACGCTGTTTCTTTGTATAGTGAAGTTAAAGAAGTTACCAAAGTTGGAAATGGCATTCAGATTTATAGAAAGCTTTTATATTTTTATTTAGGAGTTGTGGAATTCAGTTGTATGTATAAAAATCTAAAAATGTTTAAATTAAACTGTGTTTATATCAATCGCAGTTTTTTTTTCAGTCTCGGCTACTGCTGTTTCAGTGCAGGAACCAAAGTCTTCTTGAAACATTAATTGTGCTATTTCGATTAATAGCCCCTAAGATTTGTACGTTCCTTTGTCTTACGAATGATAACGAATGGGTTGGGAGCCAATTGATGCTCGCTTGTCTAACGACATGATTGGTGACGAATAAGTTCTGTAGCGCGATTTCAACGGCGTCACAGGTGCTTAGAAAGGTTCCATCTGCCGAAAGACCCTTGGGCGAGCGGAGGTAAATCTTAAGTCAAATACGGCGACGAGAAATACAGCAGTGATACATACATCAAGTCACAGACTAAATCAATAAAGGCGCCATTTTGTTCGGTCCCACTGCTGTGATAAAGGGATGTAGGCAGGCGCCTTCGAATGGAGGACGGCTTTCAACGGGGGTTCGATTTTAAAAAGAAAAAGGCGCTCTTTGAAAGCTATCTTAATGTGGATAAGTCAAAACCCAATCCCTCGGAAGGGAAGAGAAAAGAATTAGAGTCACCTTCTCTTGCATCAGATATTTCAATTATAGGTAAATTTCCTCCAAAAAATATAAGATACGAATATACGAAATTCAAAGGGGAAAATAAAAAAGAAAGGAATGGTATGGTTACATAAATTTCTCTTTAACTCGTACTAATACTTGAAACATGACGTGTTAATGATTATATCTAATTTTAAATTATTAATCATAAAATAGAATTTCAGCCACTATTCTGTTATGACTGCTAATTTTATTTACAATTTGAGACATTTACTTTCTACAAAATCTGGAAGAACTCTTTACAATAATTATTTGTGATCGTCTTGATTGATTATATATCCAAAATTCAGAATCGGATGGAATTTTTGATGTTAGAACATTTTAACTAATTCTCATAGCTTATCAACATCAAGATGAATTTGGAGACACTTTTTCCAACAGCCTGTAATCTTTTTTGTCATTGATAGCAACTTCAATCCTGCCTCGCTTATATATAAGAAACAAGTATTGTTTATTTCGTTACTGTATTAGAGATAGAACCGTGAAATCTTGGAATGGATTAAAGAAAAGAAAAATGGAAAATTGAAAAATAATTCAGTTGGACAGATTTGATCTTTCTTTGAAATCCACTGGCTTTAAAACGGAAGCAGAATCTTGGCCACCGGACGAATATATTAGGCAATTGATGTTTGACTGAAATGTGCTTTTTTGTCAGTTTTTCTTTTTTTTTTTTTAATAAAATTATTTTACGTTTGTGTTAATTTTATAAATTGAGAAATAAATTAATTCAACAAAGACACATTTTAAAAATAATAAATATATATTTAAAAAACATTAAAAATACGTAACCTAGAGTCCTGTGGGGGGTTCTATTCACAGAACCCTTTGTCAAAGAGGTTAACAAAGGACGCTGTAATTAGATAAATGTTATTTTTTAAAACACATTTAAAAATATGATTTAAATATGTGTTTGTTGAATTAATTATTTTTTTTTCTGCATTAAAATCCATCAACATAAATAATATTCTAATAATAATAACAATTGCCAATATTGATGTCCTTTCAAATTTTATTCCTTTGATATTCGTATATTAATAATAAATATTTGTATCGAAATTTAAGCAAATTACATTCAATTCAGCGAATAAATTTCAGTAATAAATAATAATTATTTAAAATAATAAATGATGAAACACGTTGATGTCGGAGTGAAATTTCATTCCCTTAACAGGTGATCTCGGGAGCCCGTATCTTCTCTTCTGCTTACTTGTTTTTAGATTACGGACGTAATGTTGTAATACTAAATACATGCTCTAATACATTTCTTCTTCAATAAAGTAGGAATTCGCACCCTGAGCTGGGAATTTGCACCGGGAAGAGACTGGGACGGACCGTTTCGTCCTTTTTAGAACTCGTCAGCCAGCCAAACTCCAAAGATGACAGACTCAGAATATGCGAAAGGTTAAGGATCCCGGGTCTCGCTTCCGAGAGCGGATCTGCCCCCGAAGAAATTCTAACCAAAAATAAACAACAATACAAAATAAAATTATTCTTTGTCCTGCACTCCGCTAAGCACAAAAGGAATTAAATGAAGGCATTAAAGAAAGCAACGAAGCCACGTGTTTAAAATGAAAAGAGATTTAACGTGCCTGAATAATTAAAAAAAAAAGGACCCCCCTTTGTTTTTAATTATTCAGACACGTTAAATCTCTTTTCATCTTCAATATAGTAGAATATTTTGTTCTAATCATTTAGAACTATAAAGGAAGTAGATTTGAATGATGTCGATATTTTTATTTGTGATATTTAATGTTACGTTACCTGTAAGATTAAAGTAAGCAAAAAGTATTGACTAAGTGTAAGAAACAAATTTTTTACGTATTAAAAAAAATTGAAAATTTGTTAATTTTAGAAAAAGAAAATTATCTGTCATATTTTAAAAAATTACCATCGATTGTAATCAGATTGTTTTTGTTGATTTACATTACTATTAGATAACAATTATCAAAACAGAATGAAAAAAAATCTGTAATTTTTAGCAGCGTATCTGTAACTGTATCTCAAACTAAGATTTACGAAAGTTCATTTAACATTTTCTCTTAATTTGATCTTATCAAATACCAAATCCTCTAGTGTGTGAATTTGTCGTGAGTCGAAGCGTAGTGTATATCTTTGATCAGATATTTCGCAACACAGTTACAGCTCTTAGAGATGGAGAAGCAAAACACGTTATTCTACTGCGCATGTGCAAGGGAAGCTATCTGCTGGGGATCGGGTAGGATATGCAGAGCCATGCTTTCATGTGCAAACTCAATCGATTTGCACTTAGGTTACCATGTAATTTTGCCTCTTGCCCACTTTTATGTTTACTTGTAGACCATTCCTCCTCGTTGGCTTTTCAAGGGAGAAAAGTTCAAACTCGAGGAAACTGCGGACACACACACACACACATACACACACACACGTTCAGACAAAAAGACTGAGAACTTTTCTGTACTGTCGAATTAGTTATGTATTATATTTCTATTATAAGTTGTGCTATTTGCAGTTATTCAGTCAAAACTTCCTTTGTAATGTATTTCAGTTTATTTATTTTTTAGAATTTCTTCCGTGTTTCTTCATAAAAATTCATAATATTGCTTATGGTAATAAATTGTGATGGTAAAGTATCTCATGACGGAATCAATGCAAGAATTAATAGAGAATAAATTAGGGATATCTGTGTAAGATAAGGAACTGCTGAGATTATAATTATCAGAAGAGACAGAGATAATCAATTTTGCTAATATTAAGCGAATTTCTTTTTCTGCGAATGTGGTTTTTTACTTTGTAAAACTGTTAGTCAGCATCTCCCTAGCGCTAACTTGGTAAAATCATTTATTTGGTCCAAAAAACTGCCGATTGCGAGAAACTGAACCTCATCTATCTCTGCGATTCATTAGCCAAATAAAAAATAAATATTCATTGAGTTATATCGCCCAAACAGAAGTATACATCCAAATGCTGGTTTGGAGGCTAGATCTTGTACTGTCTGAAACCCAGTCTATTGCTGTTTACAAGCACAGCTTTCTAATGTCTACTAGCTTTAAAAACCTTGTAAATTTGTAGCATACAAACTATTGAACATCATCAGATAAACATGGATTAAAATTATATGGAATACATCACAGCTGCTTGTTTAAATAAATGAGAAAAAGAAAATATACCTAAATATTTTTCCAATACTTCACCGTAAGTGATAGCAAAACCTTATAAATAAGTAATACTTGTTCTCGCTTCTTTTCTTTGGCGGTGTAATGAGGTGTTGTAGGCGGTGGTGGTGGTGGCTTCTGCTTGCAATCAACTTGTGGAAGAGCATCACGTTAAGTCAGACTGTTTGGGTGAGATTAATCTGGGCTGGGTGATAGACGAATCCAGCGCCGCTGCTCTTTGAGCAATCCTAAAGGCAATTTAATGTAGGTTATGTCCACCTATTTCGTCGGTGGGGGTTTCCAATTTCCTTCAACCACCAAATCAACTCCAACGGACTTCCGGTAACAAATCGGAAGAAAAAAAGCGGGTTTGTAGAAAACTCGAAAGCGTATTTGCTGGTTTTTTTATTTCTTCTTTTGATGATTTATAACTGGAATTGCCTTCGAAGATTTTTATTTATGCAGCTCCATCCCAAAGAGAGTGGATGGGTCTCAACGAAACATCGTTTATCACTCTCCAAAATTAAAAAAAGAGAAAAATAAAGACTTTTTTTTTTCTTAATTTCCGAAGATGAAATAAAAATAAATTATCCATCATTGCAACTGATCTAAGAAAACATGGTGGCTGAAAATCTTTGAATAAGTATTGGGTTGTCATGGGAATTATCAAACAAACAAGCCAAACCCAATAGGATTTCGCTGAAGTAAAACTTAAGAAATAAACAAACATGATATCAACGTTGATTAATTCAGACCAGCGCTTCCTCGTTCAAACAAATCAAGCGAAAGAAAAAAAAGAGATAGAAAAATGCTTAATCTTCTTAAAAGAACTCAAAGAAAAATATAAGAAGACAGAAGCTAATAGAGAAGATAGGTCAAGAAATGCAATATATAAAGGTTTTAATCTGCAGTTGGCACAAGTGTCGTGTGTATGTAATAACTTTTGAACTGCTGAATGGATGTTCTTGAAACTTAGCGTGCACGTTTAAAGCCAGGAAGTGATTTAACTTTGATTTGAGGTTTTCCCGAATCGAGAAATAAGCGCGCGACGGGGACACAAAAAAGCAACAGAACATTGGAGTTCTGTCGAAATCTTAAAACAATTGATATTAATCTGCATTTTTAATCCTCTTAACAGCTGTTCCATAATATAATTAAAATTAATCGGGTTTAAACAATTTAAGTAAATAACGCTATGATTTAATTCTTTTTGTTTTGCAGAGTAGTGTTACTTCGTTTTCTTTCCATTTTA
Organism: Thereuonema tuberculata; assembly: GCA_023159025.1. Classification (NCBI taxonomy): domain Eukaryota; kingdom Metazoa; phylum Arthropoda; class Chilopoda; order Scutigeromorpha; family Scutigeridae; genus Thereuonema; species Thereuonema tuberculata. Next base: position 5,137,314 of record JAFIDM010005346.1, read on the forward strand.
TAAGATATTAAACGTTAACTTATGTTTTTTAGATTTGGGAAGGAGGTAGTCGAGATCGAAATAATTCTACTTGGATTCTAAGTTAATCAAAAAATAAGAACACAACAAGTATTAAAAAAACCGTTCCAACTATTTTAGTATGATGTTCGTATTAACAGACAAGAAAAATATTAGCTGAACAACAAAATATTATCAATGACAATAACACTAATTTTTTTTTTTTTAGATAATATGTAAAATTCATCTTCTTATATCAGACAAGAAGATCTACATCTAGAATTTTGTAGAATAACTCAAGAGGATGTTGTTGATTCCTTAAGCCATTTTCCTGAAATAATTTAGTTAAAAACAAAATAATAAAAGAGAAAACATTTACACTTATTACAGTGTTAAGAATTTTATCATGAATTTCTAATATACAGATAAATAAATAAAGAATAACTTGAATCAAATGTTTTAAACCCAAGGGAGTCTGTGAATGTTTGAGAGGTTTATTTGAACATAAGCTTCTTAAATAAATATTCAAAGAGAATAAACAAATAGAAACATCTAGAAAGGCAGTTGAGATGGGATCGGGTTATACTTGAATTATTGCGTTGTTTTTTCTTTGATGATGAAGTAGTTGTGTCATAAGTTTTGTTGTCAGTGCTTGAGGTCTCATTTCGTTTGCGTAGTTGTGTTCCAATTGAAAAGACCCTGTAAGACTGTTCCATTTTTAATGAAGATAAATTGTAGCAGTTGTTGGGGGAGGAAGAGCGCGCGTTCTTAAGGACTGTCGCTTCTCCTCTCCGGAATTCTCTGATTGCACTTTTATTTTTAGTTGGGGGGTTGCAGAAGCACTCGAGAGCGCCCTCTATAATCGCAGCCACAGATATACATAGCGTCTTGTGGAGGGCTACAATTGGATCTGATGTCGTTGATTTAATTAGTGTTGCGAGACCTCGGCAAGAGGACACGCCACTAGTCGTGGGCGCTTGATGAAGGCCAAGATGGCAGAGGGGCCGTCTCTGATTGTGCAATTGATTCACGAAAGAAGCGGCTTCTCTGGCGGCTAAGTATATCATAACGCAGGCGAAATTAAAATTTTAATAATTCAACTGCATTTCATGGAATAACGGCTCCTAATATGCGGCAAGGCAAACGCCATCAATGTTTGATAACAGCGCCACCAACAAATTCTATTCTACCTTCCCAAGCTAATTGTTTTTTGGTGAACAAGGATTAAATGATGCAGAAGAGGACAGATACAAAATATTGAATATTAAATATTTTTCCATCTCTAAACTTGTCAGAAAATAATTTCAATGTTCGTTTCATTTCAAAAAGTATTCCTATCGTTATAAAACAATAAACAAAATATTGTCCCATGATCGTTCCACATCTCCCGCCTTTCTATTTTGAATGTGGGTATTTCAGAACTTTTAAGATATTTCATTACATATTTAAATAGTGATGTATAGAATTTTGTAAATTAAAAATCTGAATTACCTTTATTAATTACAGTTGGGTAGCGATTATCCAAACTCTAATAAATGTTTCTTCAAATCCTGAACTGAGATGGCAGATATTGGTTCTGTATTTATTGGAAAATGTTCAATTTGTTGAATAGTTTCTGCTTGCTTTTGTTTTAATTAAGTTACGAATGCTAAGAAACTTTGGTTTTTATTCGTACTGTGATAGAATGCAGAATCACGTGCAAGCCTTCGCAAATAACAAAAATATGTTATGGAAGAAAAAAATATCCGAAATTTTGTATTTTCCTCATATTTATACAGTACCGGTAGTTCGTAAACTACCGGAATAAGAATGGTAAAGCTTCAGGGGACAGAATTTTAAATTACAAACTCCTTATTAAGTCAGTTGTCCTACGCCCTCTTCTTAATTTGCTATTACAGGTTGACATTCGAAAATCCGGCAAACTCCGGACCTGAAGAGTGCCGAATTTTTGAAAATGCCGGATTTTTTATGGTTATGTGTACTGTATATATTTAGCAGAAAATGACTACCTGCATAGTCCTTTAAAGGAAGAAAATTAAACACTAAATGAAAAGCAAATGAAATTTTAATGTTCACCAAGTAAATAAAACAATTCTGCAGAATTTTAGTTCAACTGAATAAAATAGTTCTGCAGAATTTGCGCTTTGAAATCCATGTCGAAAATCTGAAGGAACCGGATTATCGATGGCCGGATTTTTGAATGTCAACCTGTCTTTATTTACTTACTTTTCGTTAAGATATTTTCTTACATTGAATGTATGACATTTAAGGCAAGATATAAGTTTTCCAAGAGTATTGACAAGATATTATTGACTAATATCCACTTGCTGAATGAAGAGTACCAATTTTGAGGGAATTACTGATGTATTAAATTTAATTTAAAGCTTAAATAAAACCTACACTGATAACCTAACTTTAAGAAGTTTCTCGAAGAACTTGAATGAACGAAATAACGATCTCATTCAACCGATATTTCATTAAGTTATTGGTATTCACTTTTTTTTTCTGGAAAATTCTGTTAAGTCAGAAGCAACATATACCAGCCTGTTTCGATCTACAAAGGAGTGCAGTGACTTAATTTGCAAAATGGATTTCAATTTTTATGAATAATATTTTTAAAACAGCCTCCAGATATTATTTCAAGCTGAAGTCATTGTAATCCAATCAAATCAAATCTGTGTCTTCGTTTTTTTGAAAAAAAAGCAGCTTTTTAAATCGAAATCCAAACAAAATTTACGATCCTTGAGCCACTGTTCTCCGAAAGGCATATAGATCATATCGTGCAGGAAGATTATAAATTTATTTATTTATTTAGCACCAAATTCTTTGGAATTAGAAATTGGTATCATTGGAATTGGAAATGTTTTACTTGCAAATCAGTTACTTGTTAACCATAAATTCTTCTAAAATAAAAATTCTCCACAAGACACAATATTTCGATAGCTTAATCAGCTATCTTTTTCAAGCACCAAGCCAAAATAAAATAAAATAAAATAAAATAAAATAAAATAAAATAAAATAAAATAAAATAAAATAAAATAAAATATAGCCGTGCTGGCGTGGCCGTGCGGTTTAGCCGGTGGGCTGCCATGTGGCCGATGCGCCAGTACCCGGGTTCGAATGCCGGTGGTGGCATGGCTGTTTCTTTCTTCTTCTGTGTTTCGTCCGTTTCCCACCTGGGACTTACTATCTCAGGGTTATCCTGGACGGGATATAATTCTCGTCCCCTCTTTCTTGAATTTCACTAGCCTCGCCCTGACGTTGTCAGGTTGAGCTAGTTCCGTGGTCCCTAGTTGGTCAAATTCGATAAAAGGAAGGAAAATAAAATATAACTAACAGGGAAAAGACTCAATGTCTTCCTCCCGACCAATACCAAACAGAAAATAAATTCAAATTCACAACAAACATGAAAATAACGTGCTACAACTCCACGAGACACTTACTGTTACAACAATGGAGTTGTAGCACATTATTTTCATGTTTTTTATGAATATGAATTTATTTTCTGTTTGGTGGTGGTAGGGAGGAAGACGTTGAGTCTTTTCCCTGTTTTATTTTATTTTATTTTATTTTATTTTATTTTATTTTATTTTATTTTGGCTTGATGCTTGAAAAAGATAGCTGATTAAGCTATCAAAATATTGTGTCTTGTGGAGAATTTTTATTTTGGAAGAATTTATGGTTAACAAACTTGTTAAATTTTGTGAAATACCAGAATTATTATTGTTGGACAAAGACACAGCCGCCTTGTTTGGAGACTTAAAAATAAGAAATATCTTTTGTTTAAAAATAATAAAAGTATTATTTAACCTACTTAGTTCCTAGGAACTAAGGCTCTAGGGAACTAAAGCTGTAGAAGTAGAGGCACTGATATCGCCTTCTGATGTAATATGCTAGATAACCACAAACTGATGTGTGGGTGTGTTCCCCTAATAATTTTTGAACTGCTAGATTAATCTTAAAACTTGACGCTCACTTTAAAAGACAAGAGTAGACTTAACTTTATGTTTTAATTTGTTTTTTCGTGTGAATGCTTGTTGAGAAATTAGTGCGTGATGATGATAAAAAGAATTACAACCAAAACAATGGATTTCTATGGATCTCTTAAACAAAGGATATTAATCCGTTTATTAATCCTCTTAACGCTTACGCGAGCTGTCATACGATTAAAGTAATAGGTTTCGCACAACTTAAAATATATTATTGCTTTTCAGAAAATATTAGTAGAATATTTTAAAAAATCTGTATTTATATTCATCAAATCGTAATTTAATAAAATAAAAACGGAGACTTTTCAGATGCATTATTTTCGTATTAAAAAAGAAAGAAAAAAGAAAATTTTAATGAAAGTAGCCTTCAAATTCTTATGATTTCTTTCAAGTTCTTCTTATTCCATTGCTTATTTAATTTTCGTGAGATAATTCTTCAGTTCAGTGTCGGGCCTGTAGAAAAACTTCCAAGTATAAAATATGAGATTTCTTTGTATTTGAAAAATCTTTTAAAGACCGGTCAAAAGCAGAAAGGCCCCCTAACTGATAAATTTTAGTTTTAGATAAGGTTCTTTGTAATCGTGATCTACTGCACTTTACAGATAGACACATTAAATTTCTGTATTAGATCTTTAAAAGCATGAAACTTTTATTAGAGACATCATTGTCTTGAGACATTTTACTTAAAGACATGATGAATCGGTTATTATAAATAATGATGATTTTGTAGACGTAGGATCCAAGTTATTTCCTGTACATGTGGTCAGAATTGTATGTCTGGAATTATACGTATTAGCGTGGCCTATGTGGAAGAGCTTCCTGAACTGTGGTCGCTGTGGTAATTAACATTTAATTTTAGGGATCATTGTATTGCAATTTTTCAAATTAATTGTTGTGTTTGAATGGAACCAGATAAAGCTTTTCTCCCTCAATCGGAATCCAGGTAAAAGATGTTGGGATTGTTTGGCGAAATATGTGCCGTGAATTGTAATTGCATTTGATAGAGCTGCGATGGCCTTTTGCGTGGGCGGATCAATAAGCATTTAGAGCTTTCATCGAAGCCCTTGTTTATAACGATTGCCTCATTCAGTAATAAATGTGCCCTGGTTCCTTTAACTGAATGTAATCCCAGGGTTCGATCTTTAAAGAGATGCCGAAACAGCTGATGCCCTCAGATTCAGGATTTGAAGAAAAAAGGAATTTCGTTGTGGAAATGTTTTCAGAACGAATCAATTTGAATCAGACTCTAGTGCATGAAGAGATAATCCATGTTAATGCTTTTAATCCTTTGTAGTAATTTGAAAACGAATGTTTTTCTAACAATTGTGATCCATCTGCAAATATTAACCAGTGTCGAATAGATCCTTGCTAAAAATATGTATTAACTTACAGAGCCTACGACGCTTCGATGTCACTTTAATTTTAGGCAGAATTAAACATAAAATAATACATACATACAGTTACTATGTAAGTAGTAGACTGTGTTTGAGACTGTGTTCCAAGTTATGTAATCGTCTTTGTTTATTTGCTCGTGATTCTGAGGAAAACGAAATCTTTCTTTTATTTCTTCAGTTATCATCCGTTTTACGAAGCAAGAAGAATTTAAATATTCTGATTTAAAGTTCTTTTTTTAAAACAATTTTAAAATATACGAGTATTTTAATGCAATGCCTAAAAACACGTTAAATAGTGGATACTTCTTCTCTTTGAACCTTCTTTTAATCCCTATGAACTTCTTTTAATTTTGAAAACTGAACTCAAAAAAAAAAAAAAAAAAAATAGAAACAACTGGTTGTTTTAGAATTTTGCAAAATGTTTGTTTGGATTTTTATGTTTATTAACATCATAGGAAAAAAGAGATTATGAGACAGACAGATTTAATTATTAAAATAAAGATGATAAAATTATGGATTAAGATATATTTTATTGTTTAAATTTAAATAAATACAAATAATGTTATAAAATAATTTTCATATGCTATTTTTACTTGCAAACAGTGATTCCGAAATTTTCCTGCCGAAAATTTCATTGAGGAAATTCGGCAGACCCCTTCTAAAGCATCTTTATTTATTTATTTATTTATTTTTGCTTTGAACTTCATATTTAATATTCAGATACATAATATATAGAGATATATAGAGCTTTAAAATATTAACTATGACTGATTACTAAATAAAACAAGAGAAAAGTTTTTTATTTGGCCTTATTGCAAGGGAAGTTCACTATCTAAGAATTAAACATTACTCTTAGATTTGAAGTCTGAGGCCGATCAGTGACGCTAGATCTATTTACAAGAAATTAAGGTGTAATTAGATGTGGAAATACTTAATATTTGATCTGTAATAAAATTTAAGAAAAATCCATTTAAAGTGTTTTTGTTTTTTTTCATGGATCTTTAGAGATGTTCGTGTCGCGAGTTGAGAACCGGTATCTTACAATTTTCAGCCAATGATAAAAAAAATAAAAATTAATTAAAGCCGGCTTTAGGCTGTCCCTCTTTTTAATTCTTTCAATATTTGCCTATTAAAAGTCAGTTTTGAATTTTGCCACGATTTAGCAAGAGACTGAGAAAATATTGAAATTTTGTTGCTAGCTGTTGCATTCATCATTGCAAGTTGCCTGGCGATGCTTGAGGCTTGAGCATTTTTTCATTCTGCTATCGCTTTTAAGTGCTGTCATCCCGCGTCGTTTGCTTCCTGCCCCCGTGGCCCTGTTGATTTGCGTAAAATGATGCGCTTCTCTGCATAGCTTTGCTACCGCTCAGGCAAAGCATCATCCTCCTTTCCTGGGGACAAACACCAAAACGATTTGAAGGATTGACAATTCTCCCACAACATTGCATAGCTCAACGGCCAGTCATGCAGTCGATACGCTTACGTTTAGGATATAGTTTGGATATTTGTCTTTCACGTTCGTTTCTTTCCACGAATATAATACAACCTATTTCATAAAGTATATCCAGAGAAATGATTTATTCGGCTAAATAGTTTCCAAGTGCTGTCCCTTTTTTTAAGATATTGATACCAAACAAAATTTAAACAATGTTTTAAGCACAAGATAATTATAAAGGAAGAGTTCTTCATGTTGAAAATTCGAATAATCCAAATAAAAACACAATATAAGAATACAGAAAAGAATTAAACTGAAAAATATTGTAAGTTTATAATTTTCCATTTATTACAAATTGTAGTTTCTTTATACGTATTTTTTCGTAATTAGTTCTTGGAAATTCTGTTTCTATTAACTTCAATAAGCTGATTTTGAAAATACAGTTAAAGTGAATTTCTATTTCTTACATTACTAGAATATCAGTAAGTTTAGTTACAGTATCACTGCCTATGTGGTCCTTGGGGTCATGAGTTAACGCTCCCGCATTCCATAACTAACAGTATTAAGTTGAGGTTGATGGTCGGAAGATATGATACAAGTCCGGCTGTCTTTTAACTCCCGGTGAGAAAAACGTTCTCCATTTTTCAGAGAAATGGGTGAAAGCTGGGACCATATGGCGGAGAAATACCAAAGGAAAATCTCCGACTTCCTATAAGAATTGAATCTGTTCCTCCAGTCCGCGGTCCAGTACCTTACCACTGACCAACCATATCAATAAGTACATTTAACATTCTTAATCAAAATATGGTTGAAATACATCTGTATTAAACGGTCACATAAAGCCTGCAGAATTTGGTGTCGTCAATTGCACTTAACATAAAACCTACTCCTGATGTAATGCCTAGTTAAACAGAAACCACATCTTTACAAGTGGCTAATTTTGCAGCTAAAGTATTACAGATAGACATTCTTACACGACATTTACTTTCAGGTTTAAAGCGATACTAACTAATTACAGAACATTCAAGGTGACAGGTCATTTCACATGGGAAAAACATTCAGCTAATCACACACATCTATCTTTAAATAAAACTTTCTGGAATGAGGGGGAGGGACTGATGAGGTCCATGTAATAGGTGATGTTGGTCAAAAGGTGATGTTGACAGAAGTTGTGTAATTTAATAATGAATAATCAAAGATGAACTGCTAATTTTCAAACCAACGCAATTCCATACTGAACTGAATCGTTATTGTTTGTGAAAATGGTGCTTCGAAAGAAAATAAAGATATTGCGTCTGAAATTAAAACAGTTTTGTTTTATGAAGAAGTGGAAAGTGAAAAAAGGATATCAAAAAAGGAAAAGAGCAAATATGGAGGAACTCCTTTAGTTTCGGGGGTCTGCGAAGGAACATATCTTTCGATTTAAGAAAAAAAAGTAATATATTAACCGTGATATTTTCTGTGGAAAATAAAGTGATGTAAGTCTTATATACGATGAGTTATCTCATTTTAAACAGTGTACGAAGTTATCAGATAAATAAATATCGGCTTGAACGAAATTAAAACCTTTTGCATAGCACTCATACAGCCTCATCCAGGCTCTATGAGTTCGACACAAATCCATACAGCTTACATATATAAATTAAATAAAACAAGTTTTATTGTTGTTTTTTTTTAATTTCAATTATTTTGCAGCACGTTAAACTCCTTTGATATATAAATATATTACATGTAATTTTCAGTAAGGCTAATAAATAAAGTTATCTATAATAAGCCTAAATCGATTTTGCCCCATACCTCTGTTCTGTGCTCTTATGAACTGATTTCAACAGTGACTTGAAAATAAAAGTAAATAATTTGTAAGATGTTATAAAAATGTATGAATTTTTTAATTTTAAATTAAAAGCTATGATTTAGACATATGCACTTCATTGTTCATTCATTTACTCTTCCAAGTTCATTGTATTCAATTGTAATCTTTAAACAAAAGTAGCTGTTACCTTTCAGAAAACTTAATATCTAGTCAGTTAATTTTACATACAGTTAATATTACATAAAAATTAAAGGAAAATCTTGTCTACTTGAATTTGTATGAAAAAAAAATTATTTTTAATTTCATTTCAGTTTATCCGTATATATAACGTAATTGAAACTGCTGTCTAGGCTTGTCTAGAATTAATATTCTGTTCTTGAATATGTTTCGAAATTTAATTTATAATTTCTTAAAATTAGTTTTTAATCTTTAACGACTAAAGTTAAAGTGTGATAACCGAACATCTCCAAAGATGTAAAGAAGAAGGTAGAGCTAATATAACCTTAATTTGAAATAACCTAGCAAACAACGATTCATGTACAACATTAAAATTAATATTAGAAAGAGGGAATAATGAAAGAAATCATTTAATACAACATCATTTCATTCATTTCATTTTAGACAATTGGTGCTTAATGATCAACTAATGTCAAATTGTTTTTTTTTTTTTTTTTTGTGTATGTGTATTTTTTTTTCTAAATATTAATTTACTAATTTACGTGTATTTAAAAACTGCATTTTTTAAATCGACACTCTAGGATAGCTTAGTGGATCATTACCCCTTTTTTGTAAGGAAAAAGTCTACTTCCTGTTATCACTCACGACCGTAGTTGGCTAAATAATGTTGAACGATTTCATTGGAATCCATGAACAGAAACAATACAATAATGATTCTTTTGAAAGCAGCGTTAGTCAAATCGACGTTAAAGTTACAAACGAAATTTCAACGTAAATTTTTTCACAGATGTTTCTTAGCTACTTCATTAGATAGCTTTGGCTAAGCAAGTTTCCCGTTTAGCACCCGACTACTTCAAAGATACACATTAAGAATCTAAATAGGCCTAATTCGACAATACGCATTCGAAAATCAAATATGTAATAATTGGGCAGAAAACCTTTTTTGCTCTAATCTGCTGATGGCATGTCAAGTACCAGTTTCAAAAACTCCTTGCAAAAACGGACATTCCTCAACATAGCAATTAAATACAGCTACAAAACATCCGTTCATACTTTTTTCTGAATTACATTTCATTGATAAGTCTTATTAATTAGTATTAACACTAAGTATTATATATTATCTTACATTTGTAGTGAAGTTAAAAATTGCTTTTTTATTCGCACCACGAAGTGGCTATGAGTTACATTTTTTTTAATTCTTCTTCAATCGTGTGAGCATTTCTTAATTCGTTATTATGACAAAATAGGGAATAGCATCACAAAACAGCATTTCTAAAAGCCATTGATATCAAATTTCAAAGGCCTTCCAGGTTGATCTTGCTATTGTTGACCTCCATTCACTCGTGATTTGTCCATCAGTTTATTGTTGTATTTCCTGTACTCTGTTTCATGGGGTGCCTCTAGAGGACCTATTCGTACATCACTTTTCCTTTTTAAAATTCAAAATGGACGATTTTTTTTACTTTTTTTTTTTCGCGCCGTAATAGAAGTTAATCAGATTCGATAATTTTGCTTAGAAATTGTGTCGTCCCCAATTGCTGTGTGTTTTTGTTGACAGATGTGATTATATGTGTTGTAATCCTTTGATCGGAATGAAGTAGTGGTGCTTTGGTGCTCCTGCATTGCACGGGCTCTCGTCTTGACGTCATCGTCGTTGCCATGGAGACAACGCTAAGGACCTAGCTGCATTCTTGGAGACGGGGGTGAGCTTCGTTGTAATGAGATTATCTATGATCAGTGAAAACTGGGCAACGGAACACTGTAGTATTGCTGTGATAAACGCTATAAATAAAACCCCTTTTATATAAATATATATATATTGGAATTCTGCCCCTCGATTTACACCCTCCTACCCTCCCCAATTTTTTTCAGCATCTGTGTTTTTTTCTTTACTTGTTCTTTTTGCCGTTTGATTTGTCTCCACACAAACCACCCACAAATACACTCCTTCACCCGCCCACCCCTCTTTCACCATTCTTTCTCTAATCTTATTTATCAGCTTTCTTTCCTTCTTTATTTTTGTTGGAGAAAATCCAGGGAAAAACAGCCCATTTTTCCCAGGTTTTTCTTTCTTTTTTATTTGAAGAAAAGAAAAAAATAATAAATAAAAGCTGTGATTATTTCAATCTGGTTTTGAGTTCGGTTTCGATGAAGAACCTTATTTCTTATTGAAATGTGGCATTTATTGAGAAAATTCAAAACAGCTAAAGCTGACGTTAGTTATTTTTCCTTTCAGATTCCAGGCACCAATTTTACTTCGCCGTCAAAAATGAGGCTTCCCCGTTAAAAATTAAGTTGAAGCACCCTTTAACAAAAATCAATAGTTACCAATAAACGCCCTCTGTTGGGCATTTCTTAAAGTGCATAATTCATTCCGAACAATTTATTGGTCTTTAATTGAAATCTGCTTCACAATTCCATTTCACTCAGTGTTGGACATTGATCAGGCCTCGTTGATTGTCAAAAACGAATCGAATGTTTTCTCGTTACTATCACATCTTCAAGTAAAGCTGAAACTTGATAAGGTTCAATAGGTCAGATTCTTTAGTTGTTTTTTTTTTTTTTACTTAAATCTCTTTCAGAATTTGCTATAAACTTTACATCCCTAACAAAAGTTTCACAGATATTCTTTTTTACTTCATCAGTGAAGTTTTCTTCACTGAATGGGCGAGTCTATGTTATTGCCTGGGGGAATGACGTAGTGTCACCCCGATTCACAGCAAATGACACGTAAAATTCAGTATTTTCTGATAGGACAAGTTCTGTAGCTGCGTTGGTTATTAAAATCTTCAAAGATAGTTTAAGCAAAAAATGTCGACATTTCCAATTTAATTGCTTCAAAAAAATGTTGATTTTTTTTGTAAGCCCAAAAAGTGTCCGTTGGAGGTCGTAAGTGTGATTGTGGATCCACGAGGATGTTAATTCGAATCTCAACTAAGGCATTGTACTTTAGTTTCCTCTATCCGTTCGAAGAAACTTCTTCCATTATCTACCGCATTTAAACCTTGAAATGGAAGATATAGCAGCGTCAGTCGCCAGTTTTGGCAATGCCTATTTCAGTATCATACTTCATTCTTATTAACACCATTTATTCTTCTAGTTTCTACAGTCACTAGTCAGTTTGAAAAGTTATTGCTTTTTTTTTTTGTAACATTTATTTTAACGATTGGACCTTTGAGTTTTTGTGCCTTTATATTTATTTCCCTAAATTGAAATCTCCCTTTTCCGTTTTCTGGTCACGCTAGTGTATTTTCTTGGCAAGAGATCCTTCTTTTATATTAGGACAGTCTATCGACTAGTCGAGTCTAGATCCGCAGGACCACTTCTACCAGCATGTAAGCAACTCAAGCAAGGATGTTTTTGGTTAAGACTTCAATGGGGTAAAGATTCTGCTTTTTCCCCTCTGGGATGTTCGAAGACCCGTATTGGATTGCAGTCTCAAGTGAAGATTCCTTTATCCGTCTATTTTAAACAAAACACATTTTCAAAACTACATCTTAAAGAATAGGAATCTGGGACCGATGTTTTGTCCGTACTCAACAATTTGCTAAATCTAGCTGATGAGTCCTAATAAGGATGAAATAAGAGTCCGATTGAGAGACTAAAGGCGTGTTTTGCGGAATATATGCTTTTTTTTTTTTACCCTTATCCATATTTCAAGAGTAGCCATAATTTTATTATTAGCTTAACGTTAAATCAAAGATTATGTCAATCAAGAGTTACAACAAGAGAGAGCAACCCTTTTCGAGATGCATAACGCTTTCCAGGGGAAAATGTTCAGTTTAATTTCGATCACGATTTCACGTTCACAGATATACAATAACCTAATGGAAACTCAGTCGAAATTTATTGAGACTTTGTCTCTAAGTCAATGTAAACACTGTCACGCATTGATTAAAGCATTATTTAGAAGAAAGGCTTTTACAAATAGTTAATTGGAAGTGTATAAATTAAAAATTAGATGAAATCTATCCCTCTTCTTTTCCTTCCTTTTTATTCTAGATATCACCGAAAATAAAATGAAAAGAGCCAAAAAAAAAAAAAAAAAAAAGAAAAAGCTGTAAGTGCCATTTTGTCATTCTAAGTCTGTTTTGGCTTGATTCTAGAATTTTCAGAAATGGCAACTATCCAAGAGAATAGTTCTCGTCTTACACAAGCTTTAACTTTTGAATTTGAAAAATAAAATAATAATATTTAATCTATATATCTGGCGTAAATCTTCGTTTATTTGCATATGGCCGTCATAACTTGGCGCAAAATATGCCAGCACCCTTTTTTGGATTTCATTGTTAGGAATTGCTTGCAGAATTCATTATCAACTTCGTCCCAAAAACCTTCGGTGTTCTGTAGATAACGATCTTGGAATGAATTCCGTTTCAAATTAGTCGCCTGCAATTAATATTGTGTAAAGTTATTGCTTGGACTTCTTCTGCAGTGCTTGTGTCTAAGCATGCGTAACTTGTTAGCGACATTTATACCCCTGCATGGATAGAGTCAACGAATCGCTGCGTCGCTCTTTCCTTTGCTGTCTGATAAGTTCATTGTGGCAAATTATCCAAGTTTTTTTGTTTTTTGTAACAAAAGTACAACAAAAAAAAACATTACTCTTAATTTCTGCTACTTTGTAGTAAACAGGAAAACGTTTGTGTTGTCAAAAATTTATCAGAGTAATTTAATTTTAACAGAAAAATTGATGAATACTAGGCAATTACGTTTTTAGTGATGTGTGTAATGCATAATTAATAAAGAAGTAACCGAAGACTACACCTGGTGAAGTGATTTCGATACCCAGCCCCTTTTGCTTACAGATCTTGAATTCTTTATGGCCAAGTCACACGGTGTCTGTTTCTGTAACAAGAGACAACATCGCCGGCACTTTGTAGGTGATTTGCCTGTCTTTTGATGTTAAAGATAAGAACTGTGATGGAATGGACAGAGAGCCTTCTCTATTTTTTGTTTGAATATTTATTTAATAACAGCGCAGACGGACTTACATATAAATGACATAACAGCAAGCAAACAAAAGAACATAGGGACAGAACTTGTTTTTGCTTCAACTGAAGAGAAAGCTGTTATAAATTAGATTCACAAACGGGGAATTATCTATTGAAGATGAACAATATTTTTATGGAGATATCAATATATTATTTGCTTTTGATTGTCTATTTTACAAAGAGATTTTTTCAATTTCTTGTTGTTGAAATATTCACAAGTTTCGAAATACCCATTCTAGATCGCTGTTTGAAGATCGTTGAACTAGCATTCTCTACTATTACAGATTTTTTTTCAATTAAATAAAGAGATTCTGAATTCAGTTTGATTAGGTGACCCTTATCAAAATTTGCAAATCACCCTACAGAAGTTAGATTGTCCAAAGGCAATCTTAGATTGATTTTTAGAAAAATTAAAGTAAACACAATAAATAAAGTAATCCTCCTAACAACACACAGAGAAGTTCCCTCGTAGCACATATGAATGATCTTCGGCAATTATTCTTCTTCCATGATATTAATACATAGTATAAACATCAGGCTACGGCAATTTCATAGTAAAACTCGCTTTAGTAGCAAATGTTTGACTGAAATCCTATTACATCCATGCTCGTAAGTTAGTGACCTTTTTTTTTTTTGCAGAATCTCTCAACTGAAAGATCCAAGCAGTGGGAATGGATATTCCACAGACTGGGTCTTTGTTCTGATTTGGAAGTCATGAGGTTACCAGCTGCCAATAGAGCGCAAGAGCAGCGTCGAATGGCTGTTACAATGCGGATGACTGTGGTCGGTTCCGCTGTGGAAGGCCTTAGTTATCAGAGCAAGTTGTTTTAGTTTGAATTGGAGATTATTTCTCTTGTAGTTCACGTTCCATTTGGTTTGTTGATTGATTCTTTTTTTGTAAATCCCTATTGAATGATAGCTGATTGACCAAGGGATAGTTAATAAGGCACAAAAGACGATGGCGAAAGGGTTTCTGTGGCTAATTGCGCCTCAAGTGACATTTGACATTATCTGAATCAAAGCGTGACACATTGCCTGCTACACCATGTGACATTTGCAGATCTTAATTACTCCTATTCATTGCCCTTGACGGCCAACAACAGTGGACTCAAATTAATGGCCCTTATTGCTTTCTTGCCTTTATTTCCCCTTTTTCCACAAGTTGACAATTGAAATATCTGTTGGCTTTGAAGATTTATCGGTTTCTATCAATTTACGAGAAGCCCTTCATGTTTTAGACAGTTTCACTGAAACGAAGAACATTCTCGAATACAGGCAGTAGATTTCTTTTCTAATTTATGACTGCGGAAACCAAGGATTGCTGCAAAGGAATTGGTTTTCCTTTTAAATTCTAGGCCAGAAATATAAAACAAGTGAAATAGATTATCTTAGAATGACTTTATGTAATAGATTTTATTTGTAATATCTTACATATATTTTTTTTTATTAGCAGTCTACTAAAGCGGACCTTTAAATTAGGATTGGGAAAAACAGAGTTCAAATTTCAAGCTATCTACAGTTAAACTTATAAAGAATTGATAAACTAACTAGTGTACGGTACATGGTTTATTAAATAATATGTCCGTCGCTCGTCTAGGGCCTAGGGGAGTCAGGCGCAATCCCCACGGAAGAGGTAGTTACTACCCTGGTTATTTCTCCGTGAGACGGGTCTCAGATTCACCTCTGCCAAAGGGAAAAACGTGAGTTTATTAAAGCGGGTATTAAATTTGGGCGAGCGTGGGAATGGCCTCATATCGTTACTTCCCATTCGTCTGCTGATTCAGGAGTCTTACATCCACCACCAAAACATGTTCTATCTATAAAAGAAA
Source organism: Thereuonema tuberculata (assembly GCA_023159025.1). Taxonomy (NCBI): domain Eukaryota; kingdom Metazoa; phylum Arthropoda; class Chilopoda; order Scutigeromorpha; family Scutigeridae; genus Thereuonema; species Thereuonema tuberculata. The sequence continues at coordinate 5,152,942 of JAFIDM010005346.1, forward strand.
ATATAAAAAAAAATACATGCGTCATTCTGTAATGCTTTCCCGCCGAAATTGACAGAATAATAATAAAAATCTACGAAAAGGGTACTCGAATGACACTTAACATAGTTCTTAAGCTGTTTCATAATATGTAAAAGTTTCAGAAATTAGGAAAAAAAAAGGTATTTTTGTCCTTCGATTTTCATCTAAGGTTCACAGAGCCCTTCTCTGTTGCATCCTACTAGGATTTGAACTGAACATGATCATTAATTAATACAATAAACATAAATCGCAAATGAAGTGTGATACGTTTTTTTAAACTATTTTTTTTTTTTATATTTTTATATACAGAGACTATAAATTACAATGTGTTTAAATCCTATTAAGATTCTTCTGATTGATAATTTTATCTCGAAGTTCAGTATAAATTCGTGTTGTTTCGTTTTAAAACAACAGCAATTGTTTTACTAGTACTTTTTACTTTTCTATTTAGTTATTTTAATTCATCCCCCAATTGTATACTACGATACTTTCATGGCAGATTATCTATTTGGCATTAGTTAATCCTTTAAAAAAATATTGGGATTAAATGTAAAATAGTTACCACTTTATTACATCAGTTCTAAACCTCATTATTCCAGTTTGTCCGTGGTTGGAATTGAATGGTTTCCATAGCAACAGAGCCATTAAGAGAGAATAGCGCCATCTGTGAATTTTAATCTGCGGTTAATAAAAGAACAGCGCTTTACCAAATGACCAAACTAGTGATTGGAGTCAATTTCACAAGATTTAATTTGAATTGAGTTAACATCCTTTTCTGATTTTGAAAACTTATGGAATGGAAAAGAACTGATTCAAAACTGCTCCAAGTTAGTAATAACGTTACATTTTCTGTCTTCGGAGAGATATAAAAGTAATTCAAAGAAAAAAAAAGTTATTTAAAGATTTCTTTAATTTTTTTCTTTTGAATGTTGTATTTGATACAGGTTAGATCGTTGTTAGTTATTTACGAGGGTAGTTTATTTTTGAGGTTTGTAGAGGCAAAAAAAATCAAAACTCTTTTGAAGTTTAATATACTTTTCCATTTATTTCAGTAATTTTACAAATGAAGCAAATTTCAAAAGAGTTTTAATGCTGTTTTTAATAATCTACAAAAAAAGAGGATTTAATAAAAAACACCAAAAAGAATACAAAACAAACAAACAAAATCGTAAAAACAGAATAAAGTAAAGAATAAGTCAAAACAGAATAAATATAAATGTATTTGTAATTTTAATAACTGCTCACTACCACAATACGTTTAACTTTGAATTTCTTAACTTGCCTAAATCCTATTCCTTGTAATCACGTCAAAACAAGATGATAGCGGATTATAAAACATCGACAGAAATTCATGGCTTCAATGTTAATGGTTTTCTACAGGAATTTATACCTTTATAAATTTTCGATATATTAAAAAAAAATAGATATAAAAGTTATTTCGTCTCAGCTCCGTAAATATAGGCCAAAATTTAAGATGATGAAATGTTATGTTAAAAAGAAATATGGTATCTCCAAACATTAAACTAAAAACAAAAAAATACACATTAAAAATAAAATATAGAAAACTCATATGCTAGCCTCCGTCGGCCTCGACGGGATGTCACTTAGCAAAACACTAGGTCTCAAACTTTTAATGTGTTGATACATATTTTTAGGCGCTTTTATTTAATTGCGCATAGAAAACTTCATCGAGACTGGAGGAGGATAGCATAAGAATTTTCTTTATTTTATTTTTTGAATGTGTATTTTTGGTTTTTAGTTAATTTTTGGAGGTACCACATTTTTTTTTTACCGTAATTCTATTCACCTCCGTATTGAGACCTTGTTGTTTTATTGGTGACTATTCCCCGCTGATGAACGCTAATGAGCTTCAAATAGCTATCCTGGGATATCACTTAGTAAAACAGTGGGTCTCAACCTTTTAAGATGAAAAGTTATTAAGGATGAAGGTTGTCACGTAAACAAATACTGATTTTTATGAGCGTCAATTTCCGTTAGAAAATAGTTTTAAGAAAGCTTTTTTTATTTTAGTTACGTTAAATGGATGTTCATTCAAAACCTGATAGTTTTAGCGGCTCTCTACAACATTCTCTGGAACGCTGTAGCCATTGGACTTTTCTCCTCTCTTTTTCTATTAATTTATTCTCCCTCAAGATGGCGCATCGGTCGGCAATTGAAAGTAAAGGCCTAATTATAAAGTTCTCGATCCATAATGAATGAGCGGATTCGTTGATTCAAGTAATGTTTAATTTTTCGTTCAACCATGTACGGCGTAATGCTATTATTTGCAGTGAGGAAATTAGGAAACTCAATCTATATTGGATGAGACGAGAAAGCCCTTCGCAGGTGGAGACAAGAACAAAATCTAAAAAAAAAAGAAGAAAAACGGTTGGGAAAAAGAACCAAAAAAAAAAACCCGAAGGATTTCTTGGCCAATCTGCCCTTGTGAATCGCCATGTGTGTAATTGAACTTTTTATTTAATCAAAATATTTTTTAATTGCGTAATTAATTAATAAGGGCAAATTTGTAATTATTAAAAATATTAAAAAATAAATAATGTAATAGCGAAATAATAAGTAAATCTCTTACAAATTTCAGGAAGACATTCAGGAAAAACATCGTAAAAAGAAAAAAAAATAATAATAAAAAAAAATCCCAATAATTTTTTAAACGGTAGTGAATCAGTGTATTTTTTAATCACTTCCGGCAATGAAAGAAAGATAGATGAAGTACCAATTCTCGACTATTTGTCAAAAGAAAAAGTTATATCGAAGACAACAGCACGACATACTACGCATTTTTATGTAGTTTGTTTGTCATAATAATTGCTTTTCGGAGACTCGTATATTGGTAGTTCATCATCATCTTTTGTTAATGAATTTTTAATAAAACTCGGTGAAAAATCATACATCTATCTAATTTCTATTGCAACACCTAAATTTGTTCATTGATACTCCATTGTATACTTTATTTTATAAATATATTAATTGTTTTTTTTTCCCTGAAGTTTGTAAGTAATCATCTCTGATATCGTTTTTTATTGCTTTAATTTTTAGCAATAAGTAAGCTATATATTGTTTTCCTTTTATTTTTTTTTTTTATGGCGAAATTATGGAATTTTGTTGTTTCTCACCCGACCCTCCTTTTGCTTATGAGAGCGTTAGAGATACAGGCTCCAATGTTTCGATGACCATTGTGATCAGCGGATATTGGGTGATCACCCATATTATCGCCTACCTTTAATCTAGGGAAAGAAGCTCATTTTTATAGAGAGCTGGGTGAGAGCTCCTAGGGTCAGAATGAAGGAGAAATAACTTAGGAAACATTCAATGAACAAAAGTAAAAGAAAAAAAATCAAAGTCAATCCCCGATAGAGAAGATCGTGGATTTTCCTCTATTTCTACAAACAAATAATGGAATCCTAGGACTTTCTAAAAAAGAGTGGAGTGGGGCAAACTACCCCTTTCCCCCAAAAAAAACAAACAAACCAGCTTATTAAATGAATGTGAATGAGATAAAACCATTACATATACACTTATTACTATAGTAATTCAAACGGACCATCTGTTTCACTTAATCAGCAGTTCGATAAGTTCTAAAACTTTGCTACAATCTCAATAGATTTAAAATAATTACAGTAAGCCTTTTTTGATATGTAAGGAATAGTAATGTACAAAAAGAAATCAAAAAAGTGATGGAAAGATCGATGTCTCACAGGAACTCTTCTTATACTTTGTTTTTAATGTTTTTAAGTATCTATGTTGTCTCCTTTTAATTTTTGAAGAACTTGGCAGAAATAAATCATCAGGCTAAATAATGCTTGTGGCCTAAAGACACCGTCATTTTGTGGTGTTTCGTGGTAACAACTGCCAGTATTCTTTTGGGAACTTTGGGAAGCCTTAGTTGGAGTTTTATAGTTGGATTTAGTTGCTCTGCAAATGGCAAAATTTTGTAATCTTAACCAACCATAAGGGACAGCAAATAAGTCTTGACCACCGTCGCTCGGTAGAGAAGCACTGAAGTTCCGACACTTTTGGAAATGAAAAGTTACTGTGGCGTACTTCGGTTTGCTACTGCGCATCAGAAGATAATCCCTAACTTATTTTAAATAAATACTATCTTAATAATAATATTATATTGTGAATTGTGTATAAAAGTAATATTAACTTTAAATAATACTTTATAAACAATTCACAATGTAACATTATTATTGTAATAATTAGTAGATAATGTTACAAATATCACTTTTCATCCATTTCATAACAGAACATTTTTAGTTCAATCAGTATACAATAGACATAATTGGTTAGTTAAAAATAATGATTCTGAAGCACAGCAGCGAAATTTAGGAATAATAAGTTGATGAGATAAAACAGGACAATTGAAGTGATGAAAGACATCTTTAAAAGTTTGTTGTTGTTTTTTACAGTGATACATTTGACTACAAAAAGTGCTTTTAAAGGCTTGTAAATTTTGAGGTAATTTAACCAATATTTCAACGTAAAATTTCAAAATCAGATATCTCCCAATGTCTACATCTGGAATATGTTAAAAGAGATCTCACAGCGTTAAACTGGAAGAAGCGGTTAAAAAAAGTAGGATGGAAAAATGCAGGTTGGCAGGATTTATAATTAAATTACTTTTTCCTGTAATTAAGTTTGCCATTGACTGCAGATCGTTACATTGAGCCTCCCCACCCTCCACCTTTGAGAAATAAGAACAGATATTTACTCCTAGAAATTCTATTCAACAACATTCTTTTAATATCCACAATTAAACATATTTGTTTATGTTAAAGATTTTATGAAAAAAAAATAAGTTTTTTGATATAACGCTTTATAATGCTTTATAATGTTAGTAATGTTATTGTTGTTCATGAAGCATCGTTATTGTTAGTGTTTAATTGTTATCATTATTTGTGTGTTTTATGTTATCATTATTAATAATTATGTTGGTGAAAAAGATAGTTTCAATTGTTAACATCTATACTAAAATGTTTTTAGTTCTTATTTTGTAACCATTATGTTATGTAGAGGAAAAAAAATACTTTTTTGTCTTCTTGTCCTCTATAACTATCTAAAGAAGTCTTTTGATAAGAAGGACGAAATATTGTGGATATTAAAAGAATGTTATTTATTATCAGTACGGCTAAAGATGATCCTCCCAGAATGCAACGCAGATGATAGATTTTCCCTTCCTGGCCTGTCGGTCACATTCAAATGTAAGAGAAAATGGCGGTCGTTGGATTCACATTCAACATTTCGACGAGGAAAAGGTCTCAAAAATCAAGTAGAGAAATTATTCTTAACGTTGCTCGTCGATTTCAAGAAGATATATGTGAGATTTTTGATATTTCCTATTTTTGTTAATTGAGATTGTTATTTTCTGCGGAGCTTACGGCATTGATACTGGAGAAATTAGTCAATGATAATGTGTTTGCGGGTCCAACTCTCACCGCGACGATAATAGTAGGAGTAAATTACTTACAGATTTTATGAAAATGCCTTTATTAAGAACAGTTATTGTTGGCGTCACAGGAAAAAAGAATGTTAATGAGATGATTGTGGAAAAGGCTTGCATTTGTGTAAATTGACAGAAAATCAAATATAACTGAAATCTAGTTTCAAAATATTCTGGGTTTAAAATAAAATAATGATAATAAAGACTGGAGCTTTACAAAAAAAGGTGAAGTTAATATCATAAATATTAGATTCGGTAACACAAGTAAGAAAGGAATGATGTAAATCAATGTTTTTTTTTTTCTTACTTCTTCCGATATCCTATTTTAATCGCAATTGCTATCCAAAAAAAAAGACCTAATTACACTACCCATAGAAAGAAATGTCCAACCAAACAAAATAAAAACTGATCTCAATATGGAATTCTCCTTCGAACCCCACTAGACGCAGTTTACAACTAAGATACCGATTGCTAACGAGTTTATTACCATTTGTACTCTTGTGGCTGATAATCCTCCAACGATAATACAGTTTTGTTATAAACTATGGACATCTTGCTTCGATAAAATTTAAGCATTTCAATTACATAAAATGAATTGTGGTAAGCCATAAGAATTCCAAATATGATACGCAATCACTAGAAATATCTTAAAGGAAATACACATCACCTAAGTCTAAGTAAAGGCTAAGAAATGCCAAAGGTAAAGGTTTGTGAAGTTACTTTGGTGACTACTGGAAAGTTCGACCTTAACAACGCTCCAAGATCGAGAGCAAAGCATTGTGGATAACGATTTCCTTTGAATTTTGGATATGGGTGCACTACTTCTTTTATCGAAGGAGAACAAAGAACACCGCTTGTCAGTAGCAATTTCCTACTGAGAATACGAGGATAAAACACGTTTCTTTAGTGAATCATAACAGGAGATGGAAGAAACGTTATGAATGGCAATCCACAGCGCAATATCAGTGGTTTTTGCCTTGATAAAAGGAAATACAAACAAAATTGAACCTCTAGTTTGAGGTTTGCGTTCTAAGGCATAAAACTGGGATCTCGACGAAGAATCAACAAGCTTTCTTTTTCACTTTTCAGTTTCAATTTTCATAGAGATAGATTTCTTTCTGCTAAATTTTATAAATATCTTTACAAATACTTGGAGAAATTACGTTTTTAAAGTCGAAGGCTAAGATGTAAGTTATTGGTAAAACAAACTGTTTTCTGTTGTCTTGTTTATGCAAATGATATGTTTCTCTTAATGAGGGTATTTTCTTTTCTCACAATGAAATTGTTAAAAGCAGAGAAAACAGAATAAAATATTATGTAAGATTGATACCATTGTTAAGAGACATCAATGTCTTACCTTAAGGTAAGGTTGTTCCAAACTGAAACGCAATTTGATATTCTTTTACAGGCTTTAAATATTTGGAAGAAATAATGCAACTCCCACACACATAATAAAAGTTAAAATATAAATATATTTGCAATAAAAAGAAAGTCGCTACCGCTATTGGAATTCCAATGCTGTCGCCATTGGAATTCACCTTCCAAGGCATTGTCGAATGTTCACCTGTTCCGCCCTCTGCTTTTTAATCGGAATCATCTGCTCAAGGCATTATGGAACGTCATATTACATTTATTATGTAAATTACTTTCCTACTTAGATCGTATATAAAATGTTGACCTTTGTAAAAAAAAATATCATTCGCCTGAGGAAACTGGTAGCGGTTCTCTTTTTAATATAAATATATTTATTTCTAACTTTTTTTTTATGTGTATAAGTAGCATAATTTCTTCTGAAAATTACTACACCTGTTAAAGTTATTAGCATCTTCAATATTTGCTTTAAGGTGCATCTCCTTCATAGCACTGCGAAGTGGTCTTTATTGACCCGCTCTTTTGAATTTGTAATGCTGTAATGTAATGCTTTTATGAGTCATCCTGTATGAAGCACTTTCACCACCAGATAAAGGACTTTCGCACCGTTAAGTAGATGACGAATTGAAGTTAACAAATTGAAACTTCTATATTTAATTTAAATGGTAAAAACGTGAGTAAGATAAGAGCAGAAAGCCAATTAGGTCCTCCTTTTAAAGGATTAAATAAGAATTGTTGACGGAATTCTAAATAATCGCTCCAGTAACTGAAAAATTTATCAGTTCACCTAAGAACAAGATTATGTTAGCATGTGAAGTTTTATTGCACAAGAATCCTGTAAATTCGCCTGCGAAAAGAAGGCTTTTAAGAAAGCAAATTAAATTATTGCAATCGGAAGAATATAATGGAATTAACTAACAAAATGCTTACAATCCTCAAATTTACGGAAGGATAGGAAATGGAACATTAAGAAAAACAACAGAAAAACCGAAATCATTATATATTTGTTGGATGAAAATTAAAACTTTTTATAATATACATATTTAATATTGTTCTTATTATGAGCTATATCTATGCTAGCAACAATTTATTTTTATAATTTTTTTATTGCGTACTGTTTAGATACACTTTTTAAAGGTTAAGATCCGTTGAAACACGCCATTCCTCATCCTTAAAGGGAATAGCCACTGTAGGCTACCACTGATTCTCGACCAAAAAGATTGGGAGACACGTCCGACGCTCGCTTGCCGGTGAAAAAAAAAACCCTTTTGGACCAACCCCTGGCTAAGAAACAAGATGAAAAATTTTCCAATCTCCGACGGGAAAAACCCGCTTCTAAACAAAGACTTAAAGTAAATGAGTTGTATTATTGATATGTAAGTACGGTACATACATACACACACACATATCCACAGAATAGTTGATGTAGATCTGTAATAGATTTCGGCTACGAAGTAAGGGACGTTCGAGCGTTTCCAGTCGGAACGAAACAACTTTGTAATTATATATACACTGTCCGGCCACTTTATTAGGTACATCCCTGCTGTGCGCACAAATGCTTTGTCTGCGCTCATGCTGTGTCTCACAGCAACTCTTGTAAGCCGGTGGGGGCAGTGTCATGGTGTGGGGGATGTTTTCCTGGCACACGTTGGGTCCATTGATACCTCTGCAGGCATGTTAGGATGCTAAATATCGTAGCTGAACAAGTGCAATCGTACATGTTAGCAGTTTATCCTCATGCAGATAGCTACTTCCAGCAGGATAATGCGCCGGTGCACAAAGCCCGCATCACTATGGGATGGTTTGAGGAACATGACAATGACTTGCTGCAGTGGCCCGCTCAGTCCCCGGATCTCAGCCCGATTGAAAATTTGTGGGATGAGCTGGAACGGGCTGTTCGCTCCACGCCTACACCTCCATCAAATCTTCGGGAACTGCGCGACAAACTCATGTCTGCATGTTACACAATACCTCAACAACGTTTTCAGCATCTTGTGAAATCCATGCCTCGACGAATTCAGACTGTTTTGAGGGCTAAAGGAGGCCCAACACGCTACTAGGTAGGTGTACCTAATAAAGTGGCTGGGCAGTGTATATAATTCACTCGTAGCTGGAGTGTCGATTGATAGGAAAATATAAGTTACAGTGTGTTAAAAAAATTAACCACTTTTATGTTATTAAAGGGCTTCAATTTTTAAAATTTAATAAAAATACGTAATTCCACTGCATTACACCACCTTCTTCACCACATAATAATATTGAAGTACGTATTGCATTAACGAAACAGCATAAAATATTTTTATATTCTAACCTCGGTTTAACTGACCTTAAAAATTTTGATCTTCAAAGGATTTTGATGACTCTGCAAATTTGTTTTTATGTTTTATTTGTGCTAAGGTTATTTAGGACTCTATAAATTCTTAAACAAGCGCCAGCTTTTGTTGTTACCGTTTGTACCATTTCCATCGATGCCGTCAAATAATTTATACCAGTTCAATGATTTATACAGATGGGTGTGAGCTCTATACAATGCGTCCTGTTATTAGATTACCAGCAGACAGTCCGATATGTTCTGTGTAGACAAATATTTCTGCTGAATCGGTCTTTCCTGACAGATACAGCATTTTCCTGAGTCTGGAACTTTCTGGTGGAAGTTTTTCTCAGTCTTCCAAGTGAATTGTTGTGAATGACGAGACTGAGCACCTTGGTTGTCCCTTTCATGAATTGTCCACATTTCGTCACGTTTATTCAACATTTCTTAAATATCTTATGAATTGATTTGTATTTTTATTTAGGCAAACGCTATTACTTGTCCTTGGTTCTTCATTTTCAGTGAGAATTCCGATCCCTTATGGAAAGTTCTGTGTAGAATTGTGAATTAAACATGAGTTATTTGTATTTGGCAATGACGTAGAAGCCAGATTTTAGTCTTAAAATTATCCATGAGAACAATGACGTCTTAATGATTTTTCGTTTGTAAAACACGATTTCTTATTTCTTTCTTTTTTTATGTTTTATACATTATATAAACTTCCCAAGTTTAAATATAACGTCTTGTTGAACAGGTGAATCTCTTGTAAGTCTTATGAGAATAAAAACTGGTAAATTATTATTCCTAAGTAAGAAGGAAAGATTTCTTCAAAGTTTTGAATATATATTAAAATATTACATCAATAACAGATTGCAAAACCGGAAACAGTTAACTCCACCAACATTTTTCCTTTCTGTCTCCTGTGTAACAGAAGAGACTTGGTTTTTTTAACCATTGTAGTTTAATAACCTACCGTTTTATCTCCCTAATCCGACACCCTTAGTGTACAGCCTATGTCGGATTATGGAATTTTCTAGATCGTGGGTGGTCACTTAGACTATAGGGGAATAAGGTTAATTAGGTACACTGTTTATTCACTGACCCTTGTGCCTGTTTGGGAGGTTTAGAAAATAATCCAATAATGCACTAAATTTAAATTGTTGGCTTATTATTATTAAGCAATGCCTTGCCCATTTTAAGTGTTTCAAATTCAAAACGGATCGCTGAACAATCCAACACATCTTTTATGTCAGTCAGTGTTTATATGCCAAGTTGACAGATGTGTTTCAATATATAAATAAAAATAAATACATGAAATTCGTAAGTAAAATAAAGCAAAGCTTATAAAGAAAATGAGCTAAAAATCCCGTAGTAAATCATTTATGTTAATATGAATTCATGTTTTTAGAACAGTTTGTAGGTTTTTCACTATCTTCTTTAATTACATTTCTTCTCATCTAAAAAAATCTCTTAATATGGTTTGATTGAATGTTACTTAATGACTGCCTTCATTGCTGACATTGTATTGTTTCTGTTGACTACCTTTGCCCTATTCCGTTGTTGATTAGTTATGTCTCCTGTGTTACCATCGTCTCTCGAGTATGATCTTTAACCTTTACATTTAATAGCTGGATGAAACATGGGTTAAAATCCCTTCAACACCCACGCAAATGCCAAGATTCAAGTCTTCTTAAATCACCATTTTTCTTCTTGTTGTATTTGGTATGGTTTTGAATTGTCATTTTTCTTCTCCATCATCGCCAAAAATATTCAGTTGGCGTTTTGTGGGGCTAAATGGATTGCAGTTTCGTGCACACTGCTATATATTTAGTGTATAGCTTATCAGTAGCAGAAGTTATGTGCCACGACGCCATGGTGGCCGTTTCTTTGGTTAATCGTACAGGATAACGGAACGCCACCACTGTCCTCAGCGACCTCTGGTGAAGCAAAATGGAATTCCAAACTAAAGGGGTTCCGTTTGGCTTATTTTCATATTAGTTAGTTCTAGAGAAGTTCAGAGTAAATTTTTGTAATCTGTGAGAAAATATATATATCCGTCATTTTGATTGAGAATAAGTTTGGATTTTTATAATTCGGTAATAACGTTTTCCATTACAAATATCATGAAATGAATTCCTCTAAAGTCGTGTTTTTTACTCATTCATATTTTTAATATTTTTAGTAAGAGTTAGCTATATATTTTTTTTTGTTAATGATCTTCAATCGTTTCTTGTTTCATATCAAACCACAAAGGTTTAACTATTGTTAAATCATGTACTAGTCTTTGGAAGGACTTCATTTTTTGATAATTCGGATAGATTTATTTATTTATTTATTTTTATTTGATAAAAATTGTATAAAATATCATTATACAAGAAGCCATTTTGTTTCTAGTTTTGGGTATTTGGCAAACCTTTCATTACTTACTTAATATATAATAAACCTTAGAAATCTACATAGTAAGATTTCTGTGACCGTTCACAGAACACACAATTAATAGTATTCTCTCAATTCTTAAAAACTTAGTTAAATAAAAGATTGACTGATATTGTTTTCCTTGTTTTATGAGGTGTAAGCATTTGTGAGGTCTTCATTTGTGAGTGTATGCATTTAGTAGGAAGCATTTACACTTTTGAATTTGGATATTTTGTTTTGTTTGGGATATTTTAATTACTTGCATATCTCACTGATAACACATTAAATACACAGAAGCTCGGTTATAACGCGATCTTTCGGATAAAAGATCTCGAAGATCGCGATATAACCGAACTTTTATTACTTCGCGACGTCAAATGTCCTATATCGCATCCTATTATCGCCCACACGATTCCAAATCGATTTAAAATGGTCATTTCGCGATTACCTACATCATTCAGAGCTATGTGAGATAATTTTATATTTATAAATATATAAATCATTACCTTTTTAACACTTTGATGGGTTGAATTAGCCAAAATCGATTTGGCGCTGCCATCTTGGCATCTTATACAAACGACGAGTCACGTGGATCGAAACTAGGTATTCATACGCCTATTAGATTACAGGGGCCTCTTTACTGGTTGTCATTGGCAGAAAAATAGATCTCGATATTCATTTTAGTTAAACGAAAAAGTCCGCGATTCTGGTATTTTTTTTAAAAATATGTTGTAATTGACGCATATTCGTGACATTAGGGTGGGTATAGAGTTCAATTACTGTAAATAATAAGGAAACAAGCATATTAATTTACACCTTTGATTTGATTTTGAAAAAACGGTAAATTTTGCAATTTTACAATTATACACCTTTTTGAAAATGGACGGGTTCCAAGACCAAATCGCGTTATATCCGAACTCGCGCTATAAACAACCACGTTATCACCGAGCTTCTGTGTATGTTTAAAGATAAAATGTGCAATCTATTTTTGTGTTTTCTTTGAAGGGTCTATTTAGGATTTCAGATTTTCTGAATTTAAAATGTTTAGATTTTCTAATATTGTTGTCGTGTCCCCGGATCCATTTTCGGATCACTGGCCATAGAGAGAGACACTCTATGATAGGGAATTTCTGTTGCTTAATTGTCGTTTGGATGTTATTATCCAGGAGACACCCTAAGGTGACAGTCAGACTTCTATCAAGAGAAAGAAATACTGAAGAAGAAAGAAACATCCAAGTTCCGGATTCGAATCCAGATTCCAACATATCTATCTCATGCCAAATCACAAGCCCAAACCATTCGGCCATCATGCCGGAACTGCAGATTTTCTAATTACAAAACTATTAAAAAGGAACATAGAATACAATTCAAATCAGACAGTAGTTAGTAAACATTGATCTGGATTGTAATTTATTTTCAACGTTTTTAATTAATATTGATTGAGTAATTAGAAGTTGCCATATATCTCAAAATATGTTATATGTTAAACTGCTTAATTATAAAATTATTAAATAAAAAAATATGGAATTTCCTAGCTATTCTAATTTTGGTAGTATGATTAAAGATTTTTATAAGATTACCAAAGCAGCGTTTTACCGAACTAATACGGCGTCTTGAACTTTTCGTCACTTTTTTTGAGTTGTGTGACGAGATGCCTTCAGATAGAAGTGTTAAAGGGATTAAAAGATTAGTTACGCGCTAACCTATCTAACTGGAGACTGAGCAAGCGGCTCTTTTGAAACCTGGGTTGGGTTCGAGACCCAAATAAATGTGTTTCTGTTTTAAGCTGATCCCAAATAAACAACGTATCCAGTTTTATGAAAATCTGTCTGGCCGTTTTAACGTGATGCACGTACAAACAAACAAATGAAAAACAGAAGAAAAATGTTCAATTGGGCTAGAAAGACCTCTACATGTTCAAATAATCAATAAACAAACACAATGCATTTGATACATAGGTAAATAAACCTTTTTTTTTTTTTTACTAAAAGGGAAGATTTTACATCAGCATATCATCAGTTTGCTGAAAGATTAATTGATGACGTACCGTTTTCACTGAAGTTGTCGCTTATCTTTTAATTGAAGTGGTAGAAGGAACGATGGACGAGATTAGAAATCACTGTCCGTCGTTGCTGTAGTCCTCTCTCGTGAACTCTTCCGTCAGTGGTTTGGAATTGTTTCAGTCGCACCGAACGACAGCCTGGAGCGGTCTTGGACGAATTGCGTCATTCTGTTAGAAACCTATCGATCATATGTTGACAACGCAACTCCTGGACATCTTTGTCACAGCCTTACTTTGTGAGAAACGCTTTCAAAAATCACCATCCGGAACCCGATGCTGTCTTGTCTCAAATCTTCCATTTTCATTCACAGCAGCACTCGGAAGTGTTACGTTACCACAACAAAAATAGATGCAGAATATAAAATTTTTACAACATCTTCACATCCTTATCTTAAGTTACTGTTACCGACTAAGAATACGAGGTCTTCCTAGTTTTAGATTTTTTATCTGTGTGTTTGTTTCTTCGCACCTCACGATAAAGTGACTGGATAGATTCCATAATGTTTGCTACGTGTTTACGAGCCATCTTAACATTTAATTTGGGTTATTTGGCCTTAACCCCCCCCCCCCTTCCATCCATCTTTTTAAAAAACTTTGATCTTCGTATGTTCGTTTGATATGAAGTTCGTATCATACTAAACACCTGGACCTACTTTCTGGATTATGGACGAAATAGGAATGTATAGTTCACGTATTCATCTATTAGTGGGGATTGAGAAATTGAGACCGGAAAGGAGGTAGGGGCAATGGAGACCGAAGTAATATTTTAAGCGTATTATACAAATAAAAACATAACTACAAATTTTAAAGATATCAGCCCGGCCATTTTAGCGAATGATTGAAAGATGGGAAGGATGGAGACCAAGTTAAATATGCGTTATTTTAAGCCGGACCAAAAATAAACTGTGTACCAATTTTGATGGAAATCTGTCCAACCGTATTAGAGTGATGTGCGTACAGACCAATGGACAAACATAAGTAAAATGGAATACTAGACTTCGAATGCATATTAGTCAGTTATTTGACTTTTTCGTTCCTTCTTCCTCTTGTTTCCGCTCTTGAGTTTAAAATTTTTCACAACCAATAATGCAATATATTCATTTTGATAATATGGTTAATCCTTTGTATCATATAACTTCCGTCAAAAATTATAATTTTAAAGTTTTGCGCACAACGCAAAGAAGGCGATTTTCAAACGCTAATGTTAATGACGCAGCACTCCTTATACAATGCATATTTATTCATTCAACTAATCATGTACTATAATTAACCTCAGTATAATAAATAGTTCTCTGTATAGTACTTATTTGATAAGTTTCAAAGCCATGCTGCTATTGTTTCTAATATTTCCTATATTTAAAATAAATGTATTAATATTGACAATCTTTTATTGTCTATTCGAGCCACCAGAAACATTAAGTTTCTTTGCTAATAGCATTAATGATAATCAAGATGGCGGCTCCTAACCGAAATCAATAAGTCGTGGTAATGTTGTAATGATATTCTATATGTTGTTTTCCAATGCGATGACATCTGAGATATATTAAGTGATAAAGGGGCTTTTTTCTCTCTAAACCGACTTAACCTCATGATGAAATTTAAGTGGGGAAGTAACAAATAGCAAGCGGAATTTTTAGCCTTGGTTTTGGTATTGGGAATTTCTAGAACAGTCTCTGCATTCAGAATAACCATAGACGAAATTTATTACATTACTAATGACCAGAGAATTCAGTCGCCTTTTGGATATTGTTCTAGAATTTTTTGTCATCCTCAAATTAATTGCGAACTATTATCCCCTTCTGAAAGTTACAACAGTCACAGATAGGAACAGATTCAATGCTATTGTCTTTTTTTCTGTAGCAGCGCTGTTTATTATAGAGAAAAGTGTACCGTTACAAATAGGAACAAGGTCTAATTGGCGTGCGAACTTTTGAATATCCGCTGATTTGAGATTTGTTTTTATTACTGCCTTTGCTTAAAAATATTTTGCAAAAAAAAAAAGGGTTCGCCGTATATGGTCATTCGATTTTGTCTGGAACAAACGTCACCAGTCATGACGCCATCAACTTGAGCTCCGAGCAGTCAGTCCAAGATGGCGTCGTTGTGTGATCGCATAAAAAAAGTTTAAAAAATGGCAATTAATAACAACATTTTCAATAAAATAATCTTAAAAAAATATAAAATTATTAAAATAATAATATTCATAACTGTAGAAAATACAGAAACCAGAATGTTTCGTAATGTTTATACGATTCAGTTACGAATTTTGGCAATATATGGCGCTGTCATATCCTAGAAACATCAATCCATAAGCAAATTACGTCATCAAAAGCTCTTCTTTCATGAACTGAACTGTAAAATAATGAAAATGCAGTTCGGTAAATTATTTTTTTGAGACAATCAGAGGAATATTCTTTGATGTTTGTTACGTTCAAAGTATTCTTTACATAATGAGACTTCTTAATGCATTTTTAACTGTCTTTATTATTATTATTATTGACATAGTTTCACATGAGCTTATCTTGGAATGTTAGCAGTTTTTGAAATTATATAAAATGAATTTCAATAATAATAGACTAATAATAAGGAATTATAATTGCTACATATTTAACATTTTCAAATTTAAAAATTTTAGATTTTTTTTTGTACATTTGTAAGTAGATGTGATGATTGAAAATGACCTTTAGCTAATAATGACCTGAAATGATCCATCTCATCTTAACCAATAAAATTGCATATACGTAAATAAAAAACTCTTTTAGTAAACTATCATCTAAAAAAATGAAGCTGAAGGAATTAATTCCTTTTTAGTTGGAATAAAGAGGTACCCGAGAGCTTTTTCCATTCTTGTATTTCTTTGGTTATGAAGATCCTCTCATTTCTAACTGAGTGATTGTAGGCAAAAAGAAACTCGCCAGTTCATTGTCTTTGACGCACGTCGTCTGTCTCCGCTTTGAAATCTAGTCATTTGGAAGTAACAGGCGTAGGACAACAATACCACGTCGAACCTTAAAGCAGGTTCCAAATTTGAAATACCTTTCATGTAGGGAATTTGTCCAAGTTTCCTAATTCCTTGGAAACTACGTCTAAAAAATGTAATACTTGCTGTCATTGCTGTAATAGCTTCTTTCTCTACGTCAGCTTAACTCATTGTTAAAACATTGTCGTCTCTTTTTTAAAGTTATGCTCACAGAATCACTTACTGACTGCAATGCTTTCTTTTTAATTATTATTTAGGTTTTAAATATATTGAAACATTACACAAAGAGAAAAGCTTTTTAGTCATACTTCTTACCATCAAGAGCTTAGAGAAAAGCTACAAGAAAGCATAGCTATTGTATCATGTTTTTTTAAAGGTTTGTTTCTAGTTTGTTTCATAGTTTGTTTTAAAGGTTTGTTTCACCATTTAAACAGAACCCCGAAATGGCGGCTTTAATAATATTCTACATCAATCTTAGGAGCTTTCATTGATCTTCCAATTGTAATTACAAATCCGAAAGGTTTATTATTTATTAGATTATTAAGCCATGCATATTAATTACTCCTGGCTTCTATTAAGTTTATATACTTCTGTTTATTAACGAAGTATAATCCTCAATTTCTTGACTATTATCCTTGTTAAGTTTCAATTTGTCGCCATAAAAGCTAAATTGAACTTAAAGTAGATTCCAATCTATTTTTTTTGGATCCTAACCGTTTACATAAATTAACAACAGTTTAATCGATTTTGTATAACAACTGATGGCATTTTGGTGTCATTTCGGTAATCAGCAATCTTAGTAAATAGAGGATAAAGATTACTTAAGCATAGCACTGGGACCTGACAGTTAGCACATCTGTAGGTTTTCTTCCGTTTCATTTCAACGTAGCTTATCTATACTTTATTATTCGTGCTTTTAAAAGAAGGAACAGAAAAGACTTGTTCTGGTTGTTGATAACCTCCTTTCACTCACCTTCTCATTCTACTCCAAAATTTGAACAATTGGGTGATATAAGATTACCTTGTATAAGATTTGTTGACGGTCCTTAATATCAGAACATGTGACAGCCCATGTACAGAACATGTTTAGAGCTTTGCCATATACATATAGTATTTGCCAGTTTATTAGATACATTAGCCACTGATGGAGACTATAATATAATAATTATAAATACACATACATATATATAGAGGTCTCGTCAATAGCAATTATATAAAAATGAATTCTTTTTCTTCGTCATTGTATTTTCCACTGGCATTCTGCTACCGGGGAACTCCCCTTGAATGGGGGGTTGGGCTGTTTACCCCATATTGTTAGTTAGTTTCGAACAATTACCATAGGAAGTAACTTTTTTTTTAATCATAATGAGACCAAATGTGATCATTTGGCTACAAATGGATCATTGAGAAACAATCACTGGAATAATGAGGCAACTTACCGATCACTAATTTGCTTTTTCAGCGCAGAATATTCCCATTAATTCTTTGTTTCAGCGGATTTATTAGCTGCGGTTCCAATGGGTTTTAAATGGAATGACGGTCCTTTGTAGTTATTAAGTTGCGCTTATAGTCAATTGATACAACGCAGTGATTGAGAAAGGATTTCATTAGAATTGAAACAGAAAGAGTTCACGATCGCTGTTTAATTTTTAAACTTTAATTACAGTTTAAAACCTCATTTTCGTTGTTACGTAATCGTTTCTTAATATATCATTTACCAATGAGAAGTAGGTTCAGATACTTGCAATCAGATGTTCAGATAAAGCTCTTTATTGGGTAAAGAGTTGATGGACTAACTTTTGACTACATGGAAAGATCCAGAAATTTGTTTCAAAGTCAGTCGTTAGGAAATTTTTTTGTTTATTTTTAATTGTGCTTTGAAAAGATTGATATGTCGGAGGTTTTGAGTTTCTTTGAGCCAATTTCTACCACAATTAGGAGAGAGTTCAAATTCAATAACATTATCTACCATTAAAATCTTAGCTCTCTAAGATAAATAGTTTTTTAGATAAAGAAAGATTCTTCGATTTAACGGAAGCGTATTGTGTCAGTTTTTTGCTCCTAGGTCCTTACCTATTGGTTCTACATGCAACCAAAGCTAATGAAAAATCTTCTTTTAGTATCGTAAAAAGTTGAGCTTTCTAGGGTATTTAGTTTTTAGATTATCTAAATCACAAACGAACAGGTTGAAGATGTTGAGACTTTAAACTTTATGTTTCTAACTATTTTTCTTTCCAAAGCATTCTACGGGATTACAAACGTTAGACTAAACCTATAATATTCTTTGATAATATTCGTATCATCTTGATTTAACTACGTTTGAAATTTTCAATTTTTGAAATCTAATATTTTGTTTTGACTAATAACTATATGTTTCTTGTATCAAAAAAAAAAAATATTTATATATCTCGTTCTCAGTTTAGGAATCACTGTTTTTGAAATAATCCTGCAATAATGAAAATAATAAGGAAGAGATTTTTAAATAGTTAAAAACATATAACGATTTTGATTTATTGTTATCAGATTGAACTATATTATTTTTTACAAGAGAACTTGAGAAGGTTTACGTCTTTTTGTTGATAAAAAACAAATCCCGTGTGTCGCTGAGACAGAACTCTCTTCAACGTATAAAAGAGAAAACTTTATTTTATTGATATAACCTTAAAAATCCCTGAAAGGTACTGGAACGATCACAGATGACACAAAATACAATAAAATAGAAGGTTTAAAGGCTTTTTTACTATTGAGTGACCCTAACTGATGAATGCTGAACAGATGAAATTGCGCCCTTCAGTCAATTAAAAGTGTCTCATGGTACTAAAAGTTTCTCCCGATTTTCCTTTGTACATTCCAAAAAAAAAAAAAATACAAAGTAGAAAATAATTTATATCTTTTTTATTCCCCCCATTTTTCCACTTAACCGCAATTGATAACAGGATAAAAGAAAGGAAATAAAAAGAGAGAGAGAGAGATTCCACTCTGAACCGTAATTGGCCAATTACAGCTCATTCCTTAACGTCCACGTGAGTTTGTCTTCGGAATTAGTCCAACAACAAACGTACTTCCTCATCACTCAGTTTCCAGAAAGAAAGAAAAATCCTATAGATTTAGGCTTTTTTTTTTACGTTATAATAGTAATAAGATTTCTTTCTTTGCTTTTAATTTAAAAGTTGTTATTCCTTCATGCAAAATACTAGTTTCCAGTTTTTAGGGAGTATGATAACAATTTTATCTGTCTAAAATTTTGTTATCTGTTTTCAGTTTCGTTACTGACTCATCAAAACAAAGTAAATCAGAAAGATTCACCTTAGACCCACAAAACTCTCATTTGATCAGAGTATTTGATCTGACATCTGTAATGTCCTTAGAAGGTAATGCGCATTGGAGAGAAAGAAAGAATTAGAATAAAAAAAAAAATCTGACTTTTTTTTTTTTATATGTAAAGAATATATTAAGCTTAAAAATGCATGCCAGGTAGAAATGCGCAGATTCGATCTGCCATCAACATAATTGAAAAACTTCCTAACCTAATACGCTGAAATTTTGTCAGTAAGTTTAGACAAGTAAAAGAAAGATCCATATTAACTACGGCGCACATCCGATCAATAAGTAAAGAATTAAGAGATCTAAAACCTACGATGATATTTCGAAAGTTGCAACGTCTGTTAGATCTTGCTCTGTTTGACTTCTTTGAGCTTTTATTTATTTATTTAAAGTTGATTTAGAACTTTTAATACATTTTCCGTCATTTTTCTCACTTTACTTTCAACAATACAATAGTCCTTCCTGTAAAATTTCACACCGCTTTTTTTTTGTTGTTGCTACACAAAGGGACCATGTTTAAGTGGAAGTTTGACAATGTAAGCCATCCATCATCTATGTCATATATTTCTCTTAGCGTCTCTGCGATAGCATCAAGCTATTTCCAGGGGTTGTTCAATGCTTTGTTTGTTGCTCTTTACATCTTCCATCCCAATTGAATTTAAAATAAGTCTACATTAAAAAAACAATAATCAGTAAATAAGATTTCGTAGCTGCTTTTGTTTTCTTTTTCCTTTGATTTTCATTTGGTTTCAATACATTTTACTTAAAAGTTCGTGGAAAGACCAATTTGACACCTTTTAAAGAACCGCGAAAATGACCTATTGTCGATCGTTTGCCATGAAACAACATTGCCTCCGATCTTCATGGAACTTAGTCTAGCGACATCGACATCAATCAAATTTAAAAACCAAACTCCCAAATTTCATTGAAGTTGGTTGGAAATCAGTGCCCGTAAGAGGAATTTTGCTACTTTCATGGCTAATGCTACGACCAAATAGAAAGTGTCTCTGTCTAGTGACTGCTTTTGCAAGCTTATAGTTCTTTCCTTCAAGATTTAATTGACTGTTCTTGATTTTTTAATGGATATCCAGAAAGGAAAATTTACTAATAAAAAAGAATATCCAGTGAGTCCCAGTTTTAGCGAAAAGTTTCTTGTAAGATCGGCTTCTTCATTTCTAATCAGCAAAGTCAAGACTCAATGATGTAACGTTTGATTAAATTCTTTTTGTCTTCGTAAGGTAAAAATAACTTAAGGTAAAGATGCAGAGACACTATAAATGCTTATCTAGTAGATAGGATTATTCTTCTAATTGACTGTTGTTAGGTAACAAATAACAGTTTTTTAAGGCATTATGGACAACATACAGCATACGTAGATATAGAGAAATAGATAGATAAACTAAACTAACAAAACCAACATTTTTTCTTTCAATTTTTAGCGCAAAAAACTTTAGTTAAAAATAGCAAAAAATTATAAATAACATTGTATAATTTTTTGTTATCATTAGATATATTATTTCATTGATTAGCAGTCATATAGATAAGCTAAAAATGTAATTACATACCATATTTATTAGAGGAAGACAAAATTAAACAAAAAAGATTTTATTACCAGCACATTTCAGTATTCAATATTTAATCAATATTTAAATACTTTTATTAAGATGATTTTCTTACAGAAAGGCAGTTCAGCAGTTATAACACAATCTTGGTGAAGGTAAATAGATAGATTCAAGATAGCTCGATATATCAATAGTTATCTAGATAGAACTGAAGTGGCCTCTGTTCCGTTATGAAGTCAGTTTCAACTCAAGTCTCTTTGGCAGATGTTATTGAGATTAGCCAAACAATTTGTATGCGCAATTTGGAGCTATCGCATTGAGGAAACATTTAAATGTGTCAACCGCAACGATTTTTCTCGTCTGTTCCATTTTTTTGTTTTCTTAAGATCTCCGGCGAATCTTCTTATCCGGTCGAGTTTTTGTCAAAGAAATCGTGGTATTACGCTCGAGTCGGGATTTGCTCAGTTTATCTTATCTCCTCGTTCTTCTTAAAGATCTGCATTAAATGCTGGTGAATTTGATGAGTTTGGAACGTATTCTGCTGCTACGTTTCAATGTCGAAAAAGAACAATAGGTTCTTTGGAATGAGAGAAAAACTTATTTCTTTTTATTCCAAGGAGTTAAAGAAATAAAGACTCCTATTGCTTTTCTAATTCATTGCAGCGCTTAAATTTAAATTTATTAAGACTGAAACTTAATCTAGAATTTTGTAATTAACATTAGTTTTGAATTTTCAACAATGTTTAGTAATTTCCGCGATGGGTAATTATGATGCCTACCCTGGAATTCTCCACTTAATTGATGAGGTGACAGACCCCTATCGAGTTTGGTCTAAGGAAATACTAAAGATAAGTTGACGTAATCCTAAGTCTGCTTTATTCGGAAATCAATGAGAACTTAGTCTTTTTCAGTGGTTTATTGATGGTTCATTAATAGAAAAAGATTTGAAAAAGATTTCCGTATTCAATAAATGAGCACAAATACATAAAGCAAAACTCATCATCTGAATACACACAAAAATACTCTATATACAGATAAATATAAGAATGCAAAGTTAGTTACAAAAAGATATTTTTGCACGGAAACGATAAAGGGAAAAAAATTAAAAAGAGATAGATGGAAAATTGTAATTTCAAGATTGCAGTCTATCAAACTTAACAACGAAATACGGAATAAAATTTATGAATCTCATACTTTTAAACACGAATATGACTAAATTAAATAAACTTGCCATTATTAAAAACAAATTATCAGGTATTTTGTAAGTTCAGTTTCAATCAATAAATAAGAAAGAGTGAATAATAACAATAATAATAATAATAATACAAACAGACTACCTCCACCGACACAATCAGGTAGCGTCGATCGTTCATCAACAGCTAGCACACAAACACTCACTTGTTAAGAACACGGTCTCATACTACAAGTACACACCACAAAGCGTACTAGAGTCACCCTCACATAAGCTGTACTGGGACCGTCCCATTCACACAGACAAAACTATACATCACAACAGACCTGACATTACACTTGTTGATAAGGTCAACAAACAGACCTATCTCATTGATATTGCAGTGCCTGTCAGCTAAAACATGCAGAAAACTCATGCAGACAAGATCAGTAAATACACGGATCTAGCACACGAGCTCCAGAAGCAGTGGAGGCAGGACTGAGTGCGTGTTGTACCCATCGTCTTGTCTGCCACTGGTCTGGTGTGTCACACATTGCACCACAGCCTCAGCACACTAGGACTTCACAAAAACACTTATGCACAACTCCAGAAGACTGATACTCAATACAACACGCATAATTAGGAAATTTATGGACACAACCACACATTCCTAATTTTTTGCACACCTTTATTTACACTTGGCAATATGTGCTTTGGTCCGTGACCCGCCGTATTGTCTTTGCTTGGGAAACCCATGGTTTGATTCTTTTATAATAATAATAATAATAATAATAATAATAATAATAATAATAATAATAATAATAGGTTATCTGTATACTTTGGTTTAACTGCAAGTTTGTAACGAATGTCTAGCACTGAACAACAACATTTGCTGTGCGCTTTTTAGTTATATGGATTAGTTTAATCTAATCAAATAAGGAGAAATCCTGTTTTTACTTTATTTTTATGTATGTCAAGATGTATGTATGTTGTGTAATGTACCTATTAAATTTGGTAATCTTTGAAGATAATATTAATTTCAACGAATCTGTGAGATTCCATTTGTATTAGGAATGCCAATGCTATCCACGTGACCGATTGACAAGAAAGGTTTTCAGATGGGAACGGATTCTATTTATATCCTTTTAATCTCTACAGAACTATTAGTTAAATACGTCGGAAGAGAATCATTATTTCGCAGCTGATGGAAGTCCTTTCGATATTAACCTTACTGATATTAACCTTAGTATTTGATAACTTTATTTCCAGTTTTTTCTCCATCTCTTTCTGTTTTTTGTTTTTGTTTTTGCTGTTTTCTGTTATCTTCTTCGATTTTTTTTTCCCTTCAAGAATCAACAGTTGATACATTTTTATCTTCTATTAATATCTTTTGTTATTACTTTCCGTTCTTCAATAATGTTTAAAAAAAAAATTCACAAACTGTTTTCGAATGGATTGTTGTCAATAGTTTGAAAGAATTTTTTTTTTTAAATCAATTTTGTTCACTGAAAGTCTTATTAAAACGGTATATGTGTTTTTTCCTCCTCTCTTCCCTCCCTCCCTGCCCTCTCCAAATATAAATAACTCTATCTTTTTCTTGCCATACATATATACTAGCAAGGAACACGAAAATTCGCATTAAGCTTGGATTGTGTATTTATTTATTGAATGTTGTAAGTTTCTGAAATTACAGGATTTATTTTTCTGTTTGAAATTTTAATTTGTTCCGTTTGGGTGCCTATAAAGACATTCACGAATGAAGACGACAGAAAGTCCCTTAGAAATACATTAGAAACAGAAATAAAGAGCTTCTGTGTGTTTCTATGAATGCTGAAATTGTGCATTACTCCTTTCACTATTCTATCATCTGCGCATGTTTTGATATGAGGAGAAACTGAAGTAAATATTAGCAAATTTAATAGATTTACAAAATTTTATCAGGTTTAGTCAATAGGAAAGTGAGGCTTATCTGATCGGTCAGTCTGTGTGTTTGTGTCCATACAAATAACTCTTGAAAAACTAAGTGGATTGGCTTGAATAATCGAGGAGCAGAGATGTTCTACCTCTTTTCCATTTAAAATCCAAAGGATTCTGTCCCAATGTGTTCTTGTTGTGAAATACCATGAGAAAGTGGACACAAATCCCCATAGAAAATCATTGAAAATCTAAACAATGGATTTCTATTAATACTTCGTTATTTTAAACAATGAATTTTAATCCCCTTTCAGCTAATCCATGCCTCGTGGTTTGATCCGATTAAAATTAATCCCATTTATACAATTCACTTAAATAATGCGGATTTAATTCTTTTTTTATTTTTTTGCAGGAAAAGGAAAATTTGAATTTTTTTTTATTCGGTAGATATTGAAATAGAAATGGAGACACTTCGTTTCCATTGTTTTCAAGACTTTAAATAAACAAATAAAATAAAGACATTTTAAAAAATAGC
The DNA here is from genome assembly GCA_023159025.1 of Thereuonema tuberculata. NCBI lineage: Eukaryota > Metazoa > Arthropoda > Chilopoda > Scutigeromorpha > Scutigeridae > Thereuonema > Thereuonema tuberculata. Next base: position 5,178,066 of record JAFIDM010005346.1, read on the forward strand.
TTTTTAAACAAAATGTGCTTTAACTTTCTTATTATTATGTTTTGTTTAAAGGCAATTTCTTAAGTTTTGAAAATTGTCTCCTATCTTTTCGTAACGAAATCATGTTAAAACAATTACTGTGTAACCTAAGTGTTGTTTAATCTGTTCTTTCTTATATACAAAGGGAAACAAAGAATTCTAGTTGCTATTTCCTTAGGGATAATTTAGGAAATAAATATGAATAAATTTATAGCAACTTAGCATAGATCACCTGCTAAAGTCACCGTCATGCTCTCAAGCGTCTGCTAATGGGACGCTGAATCTCTCCAAATACACCTTCTCACACAAAGAGTGCATTGAAGTTCATACATTGTATTGCTGATGTTAATTAACTCCGGAATTTTCAGTTACATAAAATCACCTTTGCCTAATTTAGACGACAGAGATTCTGTTTATTTTATTTTTTTGCAGTAGTTCATCTATTACATCAACATTGAAACAATAAACTTAAAAGACAATTTCCCTTAAAATTTTGCACTTTCTTTCTTTTTTAAATTGTGAAAAGAAAACAGTTCAAAAAAATCTCATTTCTTTATTCATCTTTACTAATAATATCTGCTAATGAAACAATAGAAATGTTTTTAATGGTTTTTTGTTGTTGCCGTCTTAACATAAAGCCACGTTTCAACAAGATCATTGCATCGGTTCAAAAGCACACACACACACGGACATTAAATGAGTCTCGTTTTCTTTGGAAAATAGGTTAACATTATATTGGTGCAATATTAAACTCTTTTTTTTTTTCTACTTTTTATTATCGTGACGGTAGTTGTTATTTTAAAGTCAGCAAGTTATTTTTTTCCACCTTTATTAGACAAGTTTACGATACAAAGAAATGAACTCTCTTAAATATTGCAAATAAAGAACAAACTACATTTAATGGATGCGTCTTTTTTATTTGCAAAGTTGAGAAGGAAAACTTTGCTTATTAATTCGACCACAATTGAAACATAAATGCGATCTTGAACTGCTTATTCCGAATTATTGACACTGTATGAAAGGCTGTCCTCATAGTTTTGAAACTGAATTCTTCATTCGCACAATTAATAATATTGCTTAATTATTAATATTGCTACTTAGAAGTTAAGAACCTGGAAATTCCTTTAAGCCTACTTCCCGTAAATTGTTGCTTTTTTTTTTTTTTTTTTTAAAAAAGCCGTCAAAAATCTCCTTAATTTTGTAAATTGCAATACTTGCTCAATGGAAAACATTTTTTTCAAATTCTCCATTTCTTCAAGAATTAAAAATGAAATCCGTTATTTTCTAAGAAAAGTTTTGTCACCTTCAAGCGAAGTTTTTTTTCCCACTGACCCACACGGAAATTCCTTAAATACAAAAATTTACGATCGTCTCTTGTCCATAAACGTGCATACGAAGTTTTAAGAAGATCCACTCAATAGCTTAAAAGCTGTTTAGTGTCGAACACTCACACATGTCCAAAGTCTTATGATTTTTTTGTCTGACTAAAATCCAAAAAAAAAAAAAAAAAAAATCGCCAGCAAATTAAATTTTATATCGTTTTATGAAAGTGAGTTTCTGTCATAAATCGTTGTAATATTTTCGTATCAGGGGCGCCTTCGTTGTTAATCATATAAGTAGGAAGGAAGGAGGGTTTATTTAATAGTGAACTCCTGTGAATTTAGCGCTAGTTGCATGCAGAGTGCAACGTATGTGTTGTTGCCGCTGTGACAGCAAATGTGACATGATTGCTAGTGTAAAGTGGTAATATACTAATCAATAAATCTGTGGTGGTCTTCGTTTCCCGTCGAATATCGATTGCTGCTTTAAAGCTGTTCCTTTTTCCATTTAAAGTCACGATAAAGGAAAGATTCATGACTACCATTCACAAAATAAAGCAGAAAAAGAACATCGTCAACAAAAAAAGAAAAGGCGCTCCAGAGTTTGGTTTAAATTTTGAGATTACGTTTCTTAAAGTATTTGATTACTAAAAAATATTATCAGAATTTTATCTGAGCGCAGAAATGCCTGTACAGTCACGAAATCACACACACACACACACACACACACACAAAATAAAACTTAAGACCTTGATAATCTTTTCTCGGGTTCATGTTACCTTACAAAATTGGCTCTTAATATAACAATTACGTTTTGACGTAATATATTTTTTTGTTTTAAGTTTAACAATCGCTGAGCTAAAAAAAAATTCTATAAAGAATATAAGTAGTTTGTTGTTTGTCACTTCATTATCCATAATCGGCTATATTTTGTATGGCAAGACGAACCGGAAAATATATCTTATTTTATCGATTTTTCTTCTGAAATTTTCTCAAAAATAAATAGGGAGAGGAAAAATCAATAGACTCTTATCTGCTAAGTTTCCTTTGTGTTAGTAGATGTAAGCAAGTGTTGTACAATAAGCTGGGAGCCGTTAAAACAGACTTCTGTGGGAAATGATGCTTGGCAAACGTGGATCTGCTCAGTGACGTCAAACCACGTGATGTATGACATAGACAACTCTCTACCGTGGTCCATTATTTCCCATTATCAGTTGTTCTTTCCATTACCACCGGGGTAGCTGCAGGGGTAGAAGGATTAGATCCAAATAGCTGATTCTTTTGTGACGGTTATTTAGAATCTTTTTTTTTTTTTTTTATTTATCTGTAAGAAAAAATAAAATATATGTTTACATTATTAGCTTTCACTGTTGTTGTACGATTAGAGAAAGGGGTTGGATGTCGAAGAGGTTGGAAACTTCTGTCTTAAGGGTTATATCGGGACTGTAGCTGAATATTTTGTTTATCTATAATGTATATGATTTATCTATTAAAAAGTTAGCAAATTTTATCAGCGACATTGTTGATACAATTATGTTTTGAAATGTTTCTAATAGTCGTTTTTATGAAATGTTCTAATAGTCTTTAGCACATAATGAAACTTTATTTATAATCCTACATATGTTTCTGTTTTCTAAATTTCCATCTTTTGAATATTGGTTATATAAGAAGCCCATCAGATAAAAAAAGAAGTTTTATTTTCCAAGTGCAGAGCACTGTAGTTTAAATAAATAGTATTTTTTTTTATTTGCCAAGATAGTAAGACTAAGCTGCCTTTTCATTTGAGGAATGAGATGGTGGTGGCGAGGATTAAAATCGAAATAATCATATTTATAAAGTTGATCCAGAAATCTTATGAAATATCAATAAAATCTATATGGCTATTTTAGCATGATGCGGATATAATGAAACACACAAGAAATCTAAAAGTTGAAGAGTAAGATATTAAGGAATATTATAATTTCAGGAATTAATGTTAAATGTTTCTGATGGCTCTTCAACTTGTAATAAATTGTTAAATAATGTTTTGTTCTTCTAATAAATGGTGGAAGTAAATTTTATTAAAAAAAAGCAGTAATATAAATTCTAAAAATCTTTCTTACTTGCTTACAAGCTGCGAAGTTGTTGTTTTATGTATGGTAGTGTCTTATGATGTTTGGCTGCCTAGATATGCCAATCAGTCAGTTGCACTATGAGGACTTATGTTTTTACATACATTGATACCCTTAAGATAATTGGAAAAATTGTTGTCCTGGAAAATGGGAAACTTACTATCCAGCAAATCAAGTTACCATTTTTTTTTGTATTTGAAAAAAAAAACTATTGCTTTTTAAAATGCAAGCTTTTTTGTAACTTCTCGTCTTGGACGATGACTTAAAAATGAATCATCTGTGATGCAATATTCCTATTTTGATGGCAGAAGTTGCTTGTTTATTGAACCGCCGTCTCATAAAACTACCAATAAATATGTGGAGAAAGCGGCAGTTAAAAACAGGAAATTTTACTTCTTTAAACCTTGAGACAGCGCTGTAGCACCATCACCAGATGAATTTCGATGGTGACGGCTGTAGAGGGAAACCATTTGCAGTCAGTTGAAGTCATCTTCTATGACTTAGGTTAAAAAAATTCTGATGAAACGATGGCGAAAAAAGAGAAAATTAAATTTAGAACTCTACATTGGTATATTAATACTTTTATACCGTCTCATGATAGATAACTAATAGGATAATATATAAATATGGTCTAAAGTTTGTAAATCCCCTTAACGTATGTCGGAGGGGAAAAGTGGTTAGAAGAAAAATAATAAAAGCTGTTTTAAGTCATAGTTTGACCCGCTGTCATTCCGTCGGTGATCACAGTAACTATATATGCTAGGAAGCTGAAATTTTAGAGATAGGTGTTGGCTGTTCCAAGAAAGATATTTTTTGATTTCGGAACAGATCTGGCCTATTTAAGGTAAAGCAAAAAAACCGCTAAGAACTACAAAAATAATTCCTTAATGTGCAGTAATTGCAATAACTCCATAATTTCTTTTCTTAGAAAGTTGAACCTATTGTGCTAGTTTAACGCTATTAAATGCTATATTTGTATTGATTTTAATAGAAAATGGAACCAAATAGGTCGAAAATATAGCAGTAATCGCCGCTATCATGATAACTAAACAGATTACATAGAAATACTTAAGAATTGTTATCAATTTTTTTCGGGCGAATGAATCCTACAAACATGCTGATAGTGGAAAGCTGACACGCCAATATAATTTGCTTTAAAGTTATTTTTATTCTACTCATCATTGTAGGTTGGAAGACAGAGAGAGACACCATTTCTCTGGATCACTTTCTTTCTATTCTTTCGTCTTCATTTGTATTTCAAACCAAGTATTTTTTTTTCAATGATCCTCTCGATACTTTTAAGGCTGAGTTTATGATCTGGCTCCAATAAAGTAGTCGATCGCCTCCGCTTGCTTCTATTCAGATCGATCGTCACAAAAGATATCCCTCCAACACTTCCACGTCGCCTTCCAATAAACTAGTAGCAATACTTGGAAATTGATGTATACTTCTATCGCACTTCTTCAAGTGAGGTGGTTCGCTTACAAAAATCCATTGGCCTTAAGTAGATGATTGTCTCTACTTTCGTACAGTGCTTCTCAAACTGCTAAAAATCCTAAAAGAGGCACGGAATAACTTGCTGACGTAATACTTTTAAACAAATAATTTATATATAGTTTACAGAAGAAAATTGGGAAAATAAAATTAAATGAAATACAATACAGTAGAACCTCATTATAACGGACCCTATTATAACGGACGTCGCTTATAACGGACAGTTTTAAAAAAAATTGGCAACCTACAATTAAGGGGAGCGAAGTGAAAGACCATTTAAATTTTGTTATTCAATATGTTGAACAATCGGCAAATGAAAATGTGTTTGCATATTATGAACACTTACGGCACCTCCATCAGTGATTAACTGAAGAAATAAGCAGCAAACAAACCCAGCAGAAAATAAATTATTTTTTCAAACCAATGAATGTAAGCAATCAACATGAACCAGGACCTTCTTGTCCACATCTTTTTCAATTCAACTTATTATGTTGAAGGCTGTTTTTTATTTGATATATAATAAACACTTTTTATTGCTAACTATTGTACTTTCATTGAAGTACATCCTGCTGCATTACACCCATATAAGAATTATTTATTATAAATCGGACTTTCATTAAAACGGACAATCTTCAGCCCCTATTAGTCCGTTATAATGAGGTTTTACTGTACCTTACAATTAGCCTACCTGAAGCTGCAACAATTACAACTTCGTTAAATGTCTATTGTTGCGGTTGGCGTTGTCACTATGACATCGGCCTCTCACCTCTGAGTACCTGGATTCGGTTCTCATGTGGGTTTTGTGATGGTGGATGATCCGCGCTGGGCAGGTTTTCTCGGGGTTCTCCCATTTCCCCTGCACTTTCTCAGTCTTTCTCTCCATCTGTCCTTATTTCCGTGGGATAATACAATAGACCTCCGGTCGCAGTGCTTGGCTTCTCTGCCACCTGCATTCACACATCACATAGGGTCTTGTAGGTTTGATATAACGTTTAGAATGCCACTGAATAAACATCGAAGAGAAAAAAAAATGTAATTTTTACGTGTAATGACGAACGCCCGTCATCAAAGCAACTTGATCTATAGTTCCTGTGATTTTGATACACATCGGAACAACAGATAAGAAATTACGACTCAGTAATTGACACAATACAATTGGCAATCAATTCCAATATCTGAAACATTATAGTTCGCTTGCCTGAAAACTTTACCTTCTTTTCCTCAATCCATCTTTGAAGTATTTGATTATGTTTCTTCTCATTTTTTTCTTTCCTTTTTTTACCTCCAATTCTTTTCTTTCTTTCAAAAACAATTCTTGATCGTTTATTTGCGATTTTAACATTAGAATACTTGGAAGGCTTTTTTTAATTGGTTATTTTCAGTTTAATCCCTTAAACATTTCATGTGCAAAGAAGAACTTTTGAACTTTTTTAGATTTACTCATGTTATTCATGACTGTTTGTTGTTATTCGTAAATGATTATGTAAGACACGTATGAACAAGAAACGATCCTATCCTTCGTTGCAGGATATATTCTTATGAAAAACTATTCATTGACTTGACTGTTATCAAAAGAGGAGCCTATCATCATCTACGGTTACAGTTTCAGTAGATTTTTTTGTGGGATCTTCGCTTCGGATAAATTTTCCATTTTCTCTACACCCTAACTTATCCAACCAAAGAAGTTTCGCAATAACAAATAAATAACATTTCCACAAAAAATATATTCCACAAAATATTTTTATTAAGCAAATTTTAGGAATGTATTCCTTCTTTTCTTTTTCAAGCTTTTTAAAAAATTGAAATAATTACAGATGTCTACATATCACAAACACTCTCCTGGACATAGTTTAATATAACAATCACTTACTGATGACTAACAATATTACTTCTAACAATTCCTACATTTATTTTAATTTATAACTTCAATTCTTCAAATTTTATCGACCTTCTGTTAACAACACATGATTTTACCATCTTTCCAAAATTTACCAGTATTTTATCAACTTCCCTTCCATTATTTCGATTACGAATACTATCCCTAATATTTCTTAAAATTATACTCTCTATTATTTTCCTCGTTCTTGAGTATTTTTCTATATATAATAATTTAAACCTCGTTATTAATGCAATGACCTAAATCACAGCAGTGTTCAGCCAATTCTGACTTGTTCCCTTGTTTCTTCTTAATGTAATACTCATGTTCTCCGAATCCTCCCGAACCCTCTCCCGAATCGTACGCATGCTTTCTCCGACATAAAAACCGCATACTTTTCCGAAAATTTTCTTAATAAATAGATTTTGTGGAGTACAGATATGGAGATGTTGTATATTTGTTAATATGACTGTAAGTAGAAAGCAGATCAGAAAGTTTCATAATATTGGATTTTCACAAATATTTTTTATTTTGAGACCATTAGCACATCAGACTCTTTGTATTAAGTAACAAATACTGCAGTGTTGTTTGTATTCGTTGTTTAGTTCTACAAAAAATAAAATGATAATCTACCCCATTATGACGATTGGTCAAATTGCTGATCAATTGTATTAATTTCCTTTGATTTCCTCTATACAGTCATCGCTTTCAGGTTGATTCGTCCTCAGCTGAAGACGACCTACTGATCAGACAGATCGAAACTGTCCTTTTTTTAACTTTTTATATTTTAAGATAGGTGAATACATGAATTTTAATTCCTATTTGATATTTATATTGTTTAGAGAGAGGAAGGGGAAACAGTAGAAATATAACTGCAGACAACCAAGTACTTATAATTTATTATTTGGATTCATTTATTACGAGTCTGCGCCGAAGATATCCCCTAACCTTTTATTCAATTGCCTGGAGAAACATTATAGTTATGAAAGAAAGACCTAAAAATATCAGTTTCCTGAAAATTGCAACTGGAGTTAATGATTTTTTTTAATGTAAAGGATTTCCCGCATTTATGCAATGTTCTCCATTCTTTATCTCCTACATGTTTTACTATCTTGATGGTAGAGTCTTCACTCTATGAAATATATTCAATGAGTTTTATGTCAGGAGACTATGGTGGCCATGGTAGAATTTGGATCTGCCCATTTTTTTGTAGAACTTTCTGAAAAGCTTTTAAGACTTCAATTACGCCACCAACAAATAGTCCATTTGATAAAATCTTCAGTTTGTGCAAAATTAAAATTAAAAATTAAGATAAAGAAGCTTCAATGGGAAAAACGAAGTGAATCTGTGATTGAATTCATTTTACCCTTTCATGGATCGGATTTAAATGTGTATTTGAAGATGCTAAATTACCTTAATTTTATCTAAAAGTGAAATTAAGCCTTTTCATCTTCTATTTTCATTTTTTTTTTCTTATTTTATTTAGTTATTCTGGCCAGTACTAGAAATATTTATTTTTTTATTTCTATGATATAATTTACATTAGGTAACTAACTAAAGGAATTCCTCGAATGACCAATTGGTGAGCAAATTGTAAATTAGAAGACATTCATTTTTATCTGGAATAATCTCAAATAAAATTCGTGTATCTTCCGATTTCCTAATTCCAATTTCAAAATCTTGAAAAAAATTGACTATAATTTTGTGCTAAAGCATAAATTTAAGGGCGACTCATAACAATAAAAAAATTTAAAATTAATAATAAAAGAAAGAGCCGTTCCGGCATGACCGAGCGGTCTATACGGCGATCTGCCGTGTGGCCGTTGTGTCGGAACCTGGGTTCGAATCCCGGCGTTGGCATGGCTGTTTCTTTTTCTTCTGTGTATCGTTCGTTTCTCCCTGGGACTTACTATTTCAGGATTATTCTCGACGGGATGTGAATCTCGTCCCCCGTTCCCGAATTTCCTAGCTTCGCCCTGACGTTGTCAGATAGGGTTAGCCCGTGGTCCATAGTTGGCCAAAATCGATGAAAGGAAGGAATAAAAGAAAGGAAGTACATTAACGTAAGGAAAAATAAAAAAAAAAAGTTAGGGGGGGAAAAAAATAAACAGCTGTTTTAGGATGTTTCTTAAAAAATATGTATTAATATTTATTATTTTCTACAGTAAAGAAATCATGCATACCGTAGAATTGATAAAAATTAAAGCAGAAATGTTAAAATTTTAAGAGTTAGTTATTATATAAATGAATAATTTCTCTATAATTTTGCTATTTTTCCCTCGCAGTTCAGTATCATCCTGTGCTTTCTGTTCTTGGTTGTATCCAGAGAAAAATTTTTCTGTTTCTTTCCCTATGGAGTTTTCGTACCAAAATTCTACTTCCTGCAGAAGGTGAAGGCAAACCACCGTAATAGTATTCATTGTAAGAACAGCGATTCACCTGTCAATCGCCAAAATAATGAAACAAGAATAATATTTCACAAGAATAAACAGCTTTGGATTCATTTGATCAAATGATTCGGGGAAATTACAATAACTGAACAATGAACTAATGATTAAAATGCTTTACTGAAAATGCTTTTAGAGCCATAAGACCTTCCAGTCAATTAATCAGCGCGATGGTAATTAAATCAGAACATGACGGGTCTAACTATCATGATTAGCCTAATTAGTTATTGACTTCGAACTAACTCATAAATTGGATTCATTCCTGTTTTTTTCCCTTCCTAATTTAGTAGATCTGTGCAGTTTTTGTTACTGTTATCTTTCTTTTTTTTCATTAGTTGAATTTATAACGTAAGACCTACGAGCTAAAGTAGTGGGTGCGCTAAAATGACGTAAAAATTTTTATAGTGCCATCCAATCAGCTACTAACAGCCAGGAATGGGTTTAGTTATTCCCTGAGGCTCAATTCCCAACGGCTATTTTGTTTCCTGTGAGGCCCAAAACCATTGGGAAAAAACCGTCTTCGACCTGGTTCTTGTGACGCTACTCTTTAGAGTGATTTTCACCCGCACAAATGACTCCGATAAGAGGAGAAACTTATACAACTCGTGTTTAACAAACGAGCAGAATTTAACTGCAGGAATTGGGACGTTCGATACATTTGTTTGCATTCAAAGTCCTGTATTTTTTATTTGTTTATTTATTTAATTAATTAATCCTTTTCTTTTATGGTCAAGTTTTAGGATTTTTAATATTTGGAATTTGAATTACAGTAATTCAGTACCTCTCAAACTGTGGGCGCGACCTACGAAAAGATCCCGACGGAGAGGGCTGTCAGACATGTAGCGTTTCAAATTCGAAATGCAGTGAGATCAGTGACTCTCCAACTTTTGTCACAATCGTGAAAGTGAATGGGTCGAGAGACTTAATGTAGACAAGGAATCGTCTCGTGCCTCATAACCCCACCTCCTCCATTCCAAATTCCTTGGCTTGCTACAGAACTAGCCTATTATTACAGTATTTACAATAAGTTAAATTCTGTTTAAAAGAAAGTTGTAATTGTATTTTCTGTTGTATTTTCTCATATATATAATCGTAGAAGAAGTGTTCCAGTGAAACTTATGTATTAACAATAATTTTTAAAGACCTTTCCTTTACTGTTTACTTATCAAACAGAGATAAAATCCATTTTTTTCCCATTCCTTTCTTAGCCGTCGCTTTGTTTCTGCTGTGAAGTGACGTGGGCGTTGCTTTTGTTCTATCACTCACGAGCCTTGGTTGACTGGGTGTTTTGGGACATATGTTCCCGCCATTACTTGCCATTACCAAAGATCTTTAGTTGGGATTGGCCCCATTGCGGTGGCTCCATATTGAGATGATCTCTATTTAGGGCCCTTATTGAAGGCACTGGGTCATAGATTCTGCAGCCGCAGCTAATTGTCTAGATAATTCGTTGGCCATTGGTCAAATCTCTTTGCTGAGTAGATTATCACACTCTATTGAACCCTAGTATTTCACGCACAATGAAATCGGTTGAGATTTCTTTTCCACTGCTGTAATCCAATTTCAGGATTTAACCCTAAATGTGACACTGGCAGAGACAGCAGTCCTCTGTCGTTCTTGTAACCATTAATAATTGACATTTATAGATGACATAATTTATTAGCGGATCATGAAAAGAAGTGACTTCTTTATTTTAAAAAAAAGATTATTCAAAGTTTCTTCGTTACAAAGTACGCCTAGTTTTCCAATAGTTACGCAATAAAGGGAAAGGTGATTGTCCTTTGTTATATGAACCATGCATTCTGGTTGTTTGTTGATTTTTCTCTGCAGGATCTCGGCTCCATAACAGAACTTGTAATAATTGCTGTTCTTTTATTACAAAACTTTAAAAGACAAGGTTTGAAATTCTTGTTTTTTGGTATTGTCTCTTATTACAATTACAGAGAGATTCTGATCATCACCGTATAATTGTCGTAATTAAGTCTAAACTGACCCTAAACAAGTCATCTTGTATCGTGGAGAGTTGTTTGTTTATAAATATCCATATAATTTATTGCTTTTTTTCCAGGAATAAACTTTCAAAATAGATTTTGACGACAGTATTTTTAATTTGAATAGCACCTTTTTTTTAAGCTTTTTCAATTAATTTATCTTTTAATTGCTTAAAAAATATATATTAGATTTTTATTTAAAAGCAAAACTGAAGCTGTTATTGAGTTGTATTCGTCTCCTGTAACCGCTAATAACAGTACAATAAGACTAAATGAAAATAATCGCTTAATTTAAAAGCTCTGTAATTAGAAGCTCCTATTATTGTAATTATTGTTGTCGTTAATTTTGAGAAGAAATAACTTTTATGAAATAGAACACTAATTACTATTCTGCACCCTAATTTATTATTAATTAATATTTTTTTTTACCATTTTCTATTTTTCTTTTCTTTTTATTTCAAGTCTATAAAAATATTTCACTTTCAGGGAAGCCCAGGTTATTATAGCATCTATCTGAACATAAACCCGTGCACATTTACAGACCCATGAAATTAACTGAAATCATCAATGAATTAGGATTTGTGAGGCTTAGGCAACCGTAGGACTTTTTACATGTAGATGGCTAACGATAATAATAAAATTTAGTTACAATTATTCACTGTCCTAATAAAAAGGCATCAGTGAGGTTGTTAGCTATTTACCACAACTGTGAGAGACTGTAAATTTGTTCTACTGACGCACTTGGACTTAAAAAATGCCGGCACCAGGTATTTACCCATTCTACAAAAGGGTGAAAAAAAAAAAATAGCGCTAGACTCTAGAAAGCAAGCCATATCTTACCATTGTCTTCTGAATTCAGTAGATAAAAACTATATTTGGTTATCCGTACCAAAGTCCTAAAAAGAACGTCAGTAATTAAAGAAATACTCTTAAAATACATAGAGCTGTATTTAGAATTTATAATACTAAATATAACGTTCAGCTCATCGTATAGTAGGAATTGAGCTGGCAGCGCTGGAAGATCAATTTTAAGAACTGGAGATGGAACCAAATAATTGTGCTCTTATTTTAAATAGGACGTTAAGTATACGTTGTATTAAATTGTATGGAAATGAGTCTTTTAACGTGATGTTGGTGCAGACAGACAAACCGGACAAGAGATACAAGAATGATATAAGACTTCGGAGGCTCAGTCAATTATCATTATATGTTAATTAGACAGTAAAAAAGAATTGCTTTATTCTTTTGTAGAAGCTGTGACTATGAATCCTATGATTTACTTTGACTTTCTAAAAGCTCTGCTTATTTTGAGCCGAGATGGGATTGAAATGGAAAGGGAGCTAATACGGCTTTTACGACCTATGCTTTTGCTGGCTCTGGAATGTTCTTCTGCACTTTTAATTAATTAAGCTTATTACTTTCACTCAACGCAGAGTGAATATTGAACGCCAAATGGAATAAAGGTGGCTTACGTAAACTGATAAGGCATCGTAATTTCAAACCTGAGCTCTAAAATGATTGGCGGCGAACTGCGATTGACCCCCCGTTGCATAAGGAGGTTATTTTATGGAGGCGCTCAATAATGAAATTAAACCAGTTTAGAAACCCTTTCTTGTAAGTTTTCGTGTTGAACTGATAAGAAAATTATAATTACAAGGCACGTCTTCCTTAAAGTAGCTAAAAATAATAATCACTCTTCCCACTTTTCATGTTTCTTCTGAGATTTCTAAGTTTACTACGGTTCTCTTTCTCTATTAAAACATATCTTTTCTTTTTTCGTGTTCTTGTAGCTGCACATCACTTAAGAGAAATGCACTTAATTCCTAATAAATTAAATATATTTATTTCTCCTAAAATCAATACATTTAAATGTGAAGAAATGAATAAATTTATTTAAATGATTTTTACCTTCCCAAGCGCTGATTTCACTGAGTTCTTTTGCTGTTACTTGGTTTTTTGAGGACACACTCCCCGAAGCACGAATGAGATCCGTTCATTACAAAATTTGTGAGTGTTGTACATTGTTGATTATTTCATGAAGCTTTTGTTGCCAACAAAAGACTAACAAATAAAAGAATGTAGAACCTAAAACACACTTACTTTGGAAACAAACATCCGGTTACAGCGCTGCATTTTAAACCTTTCCGGGTTTGTTTGTATTGTGATATTCTTAAATAAACAAATCAAACCTAAACCTCATTTATAATTGAAACCAAAACATCGTTGAAAAATCGTGGAATTGAATGCTTGCAGTTACTCTGACGGATGGACGAAATACAACGCGTTGATTATATCATTGGGATTCTGACTGATTGAATTGTAATAGTTGGTTTACCTTCCCTCATCCATTTTTAATGATCGGTGTCTTTTATGTTTATTGCCGATACGTAATTTAGACTGAGGCATTTTTTATGGAAGACTACACCAACACATATTCTTTGTTTTCCATCCAATTTCATGCTTTTGCTATCGAGTTCACGCTTATTAAACATAAAAGAAAAGTACAAATTTGTCAGTTCGATCCAACTCCTTTATAACTTGTTTCGAAAGTTTTCATAAATCGTCGACGATTTTCTAATGGAACCGCTATGATTTCTAAAGTGGGGAGCGGGAGATTTATATTGTTTTGATCTTCCAGACCAATAAATAAAATAATGGTGGTTTTGTCTGAATAAATATGTTTATAAAGGCTAGGTGAGTTTATTTTTATACTTGAAGAAAAGTACTTTCTATATTTATTTTACCTATGCTTGGATATTTTCACATTGTAAGCGTTGAATGTTGATCTTATTACAATTTGATTCTGTAATCTTGGTTCTGTGTGTCCGGCAAACAAGTCGTAACGCGTTTGACTGCTGGCTGGGGGAGCCGGGTTCACTCTGACAGAGGTCGGAGGCTTTTTCCACTCTGAATTTTCTTCCAGGCGGGTCCGTCCAGTCTTCTGAAGAATGCATACCGGATTTCTTTCCCGAGCTGACCAACTGAGTCCCGTTGCCTTAACTCCCGCGAGGTATGTAATGAGACTTGTAACTTTTAATCTTGGTTCTACAATCTATTTTTCCTCAAAAACATTCTGCCATTCTGAACCATGATACTTTAATTCCTATGACTAACTGACTGAAGTATTGATACTGTGAACAATGTTCAGTTGATTTATGGTGAATGGTAGATATTCATATGGTGTTCTTTAGAGAATACATTCAGAAACGATTCTGTATGTCTAACGTCTGGTAATATCAATCATTTTGTCAACGTTAAAGTGGTATGCTTCCTCTTCATTGGCAGTTACTTTATTGATAGCACTGTATTTGTAGATCAACGCAGTATTCCCTAATAAAAAAAGAAATGCGCGATTTGTTTATTTACTTTAAGCATAATTAGTGTTTAATAATAAATAATAACCGAGGTTTATTTGTATTGGGTGCTTCCATTAGTTATAGCTGGCGTCTCTTGTATTGCTAAAAATCGTCCAGTCCTTCTTCCTTCTTTTCTCTTTGAAAATCAACATTTTATTTTTTGGCTCCAATCGAGCCTCCACAGAAAAACATTAGATTCAACATTTACGACACCATAAAACATGAAATGTGAGTCGTGTTAAATAGTTTCCCGAAATTCCACCGGATATGATCCAGAATTAATTTTACGTGTCTTTTTTCTTCTTAGTATTGATGGCAGCCCTTAGTGGGACCATTGGTATTTGGTAACAGTTTAAAAGATAGCCCTCACAGCTGCCAAAAACGACAAAGATATTCTCTGTGTCTGCTGGATTTTCAACGGCATTTGTCAGTGTCTGTACTGGCAAACTGGATTAATGTTGCTTTTATTATATTTTTTTTTTCATTCTTTCTGTTTTTCTTCGTTTCATCCCATTTCCTCCTGTAGTGTTTGATCTATATGTCTGGAAGCTTTCGTGCAAAAAACGTTGGTAAGTGGTAAGAAGAATTCGTATCTTAAGACTGAGTAAACTGTTTCAATTTATAGAATTAACTTTAACTATTGTCTATCTGTATTTCAGTATTTTCTTTTTATACATATAAGGCAGAAAGTACTAGGTGGGAGATTCTGGATTTACTGAAATGTTCCTAACGTTTCTTAAAAAACCTTTTTAAAAAAAAGTGGTCCGAAAGTTTTAGTGGACTGTCGTATCCATCCTTTAGTGATCAACATAACTCAAAAACTCTTCATGTGAGAGAAAGCCATAACTTTAGAGCTATGTTTAAAGAAGATTCCAGTGTGTTTCTGACCAATGCTAGGAACCTTGCGTGTTCAAAAGTTGAAAAGTAAAAAAAAATCGTATTTGGTTATTTATCTGTTCCTTTACTTTATTTTTTCTACTCATTTTTAGGATTATTATTAAATAACAGTAAAATAGATCTATTATTTAATGTTGTTTATTTCTTGTATTCGTTCAATAAGAAAGCGATCTCATCGAATCAGTCTTGTCTGTATCCGTTTCCCTTTCTAACTTTTGAATTGCTGCCTGGATCTTCTTGAAACGTAGCATGCTTATTTGAGGACTAGAGACAATCTATCTTTTTCAAATATAATATTTTCAAATGGATCCTTGTTGAGAAATTACCCATCAGCACCAGAAGGCCACAAAAAGTTCCACAAAAAATAAAAAAGAATTAGAATCGAAAGAATGGATCTTTGTCTATTAATGCCTCATTACTTTTAAATATTGAATATTAAATCTTTTTAACTAATCCATTGCACATGGGTTTATATGAACAATTAATCCGATTTAGGCAATTCAAGAAAATAATGTGAAATTGTAGAAAAGGGGAAAATTTGTAGTGTTTGTATTCAGGTCGATTAGCTGAGTATGTCTGAAATATATTAGAATATATTGATAAATGAGGGGTTTTAAGCCATACTAGCCTAACCCTCAACAGAAAATTATTGGGGAAATGGTTTGAAACGTTTGGTGGTCATATACAAAAAAACATATACACTTTTCTGCTGTAATTTTTGTAGTAAAGAAAATTAGCTATATAAATTACAGTAGCAAAGTGTACATTGTGTTTTTGTACACAACCACCAAACGTTTCAAACCATTTCCCCAATAATTTGCTTTTTGAAGGTTAGGCTAGTATGGCTGAAAATCCCTCAAATGTACACTTTTCGGGATTCTTTTTTTTTCATTTTGACTACTGTAAAGAAAATTTAAGTAAAAGGAAAGTAGATTTTAAGTTAACATCAATAAACTATAAAACTATATTTAATAAAAGGCATTTATGAAGAAGATTTAGATTTTAAGTTCTTTCGAAGTTCTTGATTTTTAAACAAATCCAAAAAATTCGAATGCTATAAAACTTTCGAACTGATATGAATCTCAACTTGATTTAAATGTTTATTTTTCAAGATAAATAATGGACTAAAATATCGTCGATATCTAAGAAGAAATAATTTGTTGAATTATAATATCAGAAATATCGATTAAAAAAAATTTACTTTAACCTTTTTTTTTTTTAATCGATATTTCTGATATTATAATTCAACAAATCACTTTTTACTTTAACCTAAGTGATTTGAAATAATTGAATTGTCACGTGTAACTACTCTGTACGATTTTTATTTATTTTACAAATAATTTTTAAAAATATATTAATTTACAGTGGATAGATGTGTTAAGAAAAAAAGGTTATTTGAAGATTTAAATGTATAATGACTTTAAAAATGAAAAACAAAACATAACATTCCCAGGAAACCTACTTTAAAAACAAACACCTTTGGTAAATGTTTTGATGAAAGATTTTTTTTCACGGTAGCAATTTGAATATTTCTTATTCTTCATTTCGTATCATTACAGACAAACAAAATGAGATTTTTCGTAAATTGTTCAATTCCCATTTGGTTTAAACTTTCTCTGTTGTTTCATGAAAAGCAAATTAAACTTTACGGTGTAAATTCAGCAGTACTGAGTGGGAAAGGCAGTACTTTTTGTTATTTTGCGTTTTTGATCCTTACTTCTGGGTCTTCATTGAAGACAAGTACCTTAAGCCTAATTATATCTTCATTTAATGTCTTTATTTCGTGACTTTGTTGTCTTCAGGGACGCCTGTCGATTCGATTGCAAACTAACTAATCATACCTATCGGGTCATTCTCTTTTGTTTTTGACAATCTAACAAAGTTGTCAGAAGAAAAGAAAAAAGGTCGATGTCTCTTAATTAAACCAAAATGGGCGGCAAGGTTCAGAAAGATGATTTGTAGACGTTCTTTTGTTAGTGATTTTTGAAATAGATTTTCTTAAATATAACATGCCATAATTCGAAGAAAGGCTGGCGTTGAAGGCATTTCGTTGTTAACATCTGATGTCTTCTTCAGGTACGAAGACAGGACTTGACAAGTCGCGACCGAAAGCCTAAGAGTTTTGATATGAATTTCCTTGTCATGGTTTATGGTTGTCTTCTACGGTATCTGTTTAGCTACAATTGAGATCACAAGAGAACGAAGTTGTAGACTATTTTGCCAAAGAAGTAGGTACCCAGGTTGTACAATAGGAGGAAGGAAATCTACATTTTACCTTTGAAACGACATTAAAAGAACCAAACCACCCCAAATAGCTCCAGTGCCATTCGTTCAAGTGCCATTCTGCTATACCTGAAGGCAAAAATAATAAAAAAAATATTGATAATTTTTACTTTTACTATTAGACTATTATTATTATTATGTAAAAGTTTCAAACCATGGGTTTCCCCAGCAAAGGCAATATGGCAAGTCAAGGACCAAAGCATATATTGCCGTGTAATTATTATTATTATTATTATTATTATTATTATTATTATTATTATTGCTTAAAAGCCTGTATAAAACTTAAAATGATATTTCAAAAATTAAAGATACACACAAAAGATACAAATATATTTATAGAAAAAAAAATGAAGATTTACAAAACAAGACTAAATGGGTTAAATAGTTTTATGAAAAACTAGTGATAATATATATGCCCCGTTAACAATGACGGGATAACAATGTGACGGATTTTAGTTGAGATAGAGTATTTACGCTCGTCATTTGTAATTTCTTCATTCATGTCGAGATATGTCTCTAATGACTCTTCAGGGGTCAGGGAAAAAAATTTGAATTTTAATCTAAAATTAATGAGTTATTTTCTTTTTTCTCTGGCTCTTCTCTCATTGCGCCACACACACACACAAAGGGAGTGATAAGAAACAATAATTTGAAGTAGTTCCCATGGCCTAACGGGTAAAACGTCTGACTTCGAATCAAAAGGTTGCGGGTTCGATTCCGGTCGCGAACGTTTCATTGTAGTAATTTTTTCGCAGGAAATTAACAATTGCGCCGGACAGACAGACAGACAGAGAAATAAAAGATTTTAATAATATAGATTAGCATATTTCCTTAGGAGAAACATAATTTATAAAGTTTGAAATGTAGAAGGATTCTATTCCTAGCTTCGCATCAACTGCGAAAAATTCCTTAATATGTTAGAAATGTCGAAGATAAAAAAAAGTCACTGCAGTGCGACCTGTGAATAAATTTCTTAAATACGATGGTCTAATATTGATCCAAGTTAATTTTCGTGCAGAGGATGATCCTTCCTTTACAATTATCGACTGATTTCTAAGTTAATTCCAAATAACCTCTCAGTGACAGATATTGGATTGTTGATATGGCAACACAATCCATATCGTACAATTTTAATGAAAAATTCCCTCACTTGCAAGACAGGCGGCTTTTTTTTTGTGGGAACCAACAATATGCATGTTTTATTCACTCCGCCAGATGTGCATTGTGATTGTATCATGTTATTCTGAAAAGTAGCAGAAGTTATAAAGAATTCATTCACCATAAAAATAAAGGTTTGAGAAAAGGGAGAATGTGGCTCTGGAAGAAGTAATAATGAGTTCCCTTCCCACCCACCTCCTTTAGAAAAGAACCAAGTTATGACTGAAAGGTGTTTAACACTTGGGGGCAAGATTCTTTAGTACAAGATGCATTCAGTAAAATGACAGTTATTAAAAAAAAGAAGGATACTGGCAAGAAAACTTATGATAGGCCTACGTTGGAATTTCTTGTAAATAGTTTATTTTCTGATTTTTTTTTTTAAATAGATCTAAAATTAACAAATACTAATAAACATTATATTTTACTAATGTCCAGTTTATTCGGAGTGTAATAAATGGCTATAAGTCGAATTATTCTTGAAGTTATTACAGGATTCGCATCTTGAAACAAAAGAAGGAAAAATACACATTTCCACAATCTTTAGTTGTTATTAATGAGAATCCTGAGACAGCTGTTTCGTGTTTTATGCGACTCATCAGCCAACTTCTCCAGAGAGAATGTGGCTCTCACTCTCGTTCCAGAGACAATCACCAAGACTATTAATTGTCGGAGGTGTAGATTAGATACTTGGTAAGTTACCCTCTTCGCCCAAATGCACTTAAATAAAACATAAAAACAATAACAAATCCTTTTTATGCACAAATGAAGAGGCTTAAACTTATGGCGTAATTATGAAAATGTAAATTTCTTTACGTTTGTGCTTCATTGTTTACATTGGTATCTTGTTACTGTACTCCGACGAGTAGGTATTTACTGTATAGAACTATATATTTTATCTTCACACTAAATAAAATATGTATTGTAAAATCTTATATTATAAAAACATTATTCTGTTTGTCGTAAGACTTTCCAATTTTGTGACCAAACTACAAGAGATAGATTGATCATGTAAATGGATAAAATGTAGAGCTTTTTAAGACAAACAAAATGGTACAAAAATCTTTCGAAAAAATTTTTTGGTTTCCAAGATGTCGCCTTTTAAAGGGTCAAATTTTGACTTTTTCTCAAAAAATATAAAAATTGGAAGAGAACATTAAATTGAGAAAATGTTGGTATTTGAAAGTTCTATCGAACGATATATCAGTCATTCACAAACGTTTCTGCGTTTGCAAGATATATGCAAAAATTTGATTTATCGCTTTAAATTTTTGGTGTGTGGCGCCAACCCGCAATACATCTGAGTTATCCGAAGAAGCCACAACGGGCTGGGAAGTCGTATATTCTCCGACGATCTCAATATTAATTTGCTAAATAAATAAAGTTTGTTTTTTAATGCTATATATGCAAGGGTTCCGGAGCGAAGCGACGGTACCCGGCTAGTAGTCATATATTAAAGTTGTGATACTGTCGAAATTAAAGCCAATTAAAACAAACTATCAACTCAGATTCTTTACAATTTCGATTTTTTTTTAAGCAGGTAAACATCATAATTCAAGTATTTTATCATTACTTAATTGACATCACGTTAAAGATTCGTCAGTTTAATTTAAAGAGTCTTCGTATTGTCCTGTTTTTCAACCGATAAACACCGATAAAGTGTTTTTGGATCTATGTTCGTATTTTTTCTTTTATACACTCATCTCATTCATTTATGGCGTAAGCAAAAGGTTTTGTTTTGT
The DNA here is from genome assembly GCA_023159025.1 of Thereuonema tuberculata. Classification (NCBI taxonomy): domain Eukaryota; kingdom Metazoa; phylum Arthropoda; class Chilopoda; order Scutigeromorpha; family Scutigeridae; genus Thereuonema; species Thereuonema tuberculata. The sequence goes on from JAFIDM010005346.1 coordinate 5,198,755, forward strand.
TTATTTTAATTTTTTTAGTGATTTTTTTTTTTATTCGTTGAAACTTTACTTTTTAATTTTGGTTTTTCATCTTTTAGAGGATTGAATTTGTTTGAAAAAGAAACAAAATCCTTTAATATTCTTAAGTTTCCTTCGATTCTAATGAATTCAGTTCTGAATCGAAGAGTAACTCGCTTATCCTGTGTCTCGAAAACTTATCTTTGAAGCTGCCGTGTTGTGAGTTTTAGTTGAACTCCATCGAAGAAGCTACGGATAAGAGAACAAGATAAACAGTGGACTGAACTAAAATAAACATCACTTCTTCAGTAAAGAACATTTCGACATGCAGAGACACCAAGCGGAAATTTGAGCAGTACAACTAGATGTAACTTAACCTTAAGTCTTATCTAAAAACTTGATTTGAGGAATTGGTGAAAAGCTAAGAAAGGAAGTGAAGATAATCTTTTCGACGGTGCAAAAAAAGAAAAAGTTTATCAGTGAATAAAAAGAAATATACGTGCAAGAAATCTCAGAAAACTGATTTTTCACAAAAACAAAAAAATGTAACGTACAAGTCCGTTCTAAAACAAATGATGTCTATTGGTTCAGCATCTGGGAAGTGCTTCAAAAGAATAAGCCATGCCTTTCTAATGTACAGATAGACACTGGAGATAGATTTCTTTGCATTTAATCTTAATAAGAAAACAATGGAAAGACGAGACTTGGAACAGTTACAGATTTTGAAAGGAATGTTAATGGTTGTGAATACATTAAATTAGAACAGGACAAGAGAAAAGGAAAACGAGGAGAAAGAAAAACTTAATACAATGTGCTTTAGTTAAAAAAAATAAAAATAAATATTTTGTCTGGAAGTAAACTGAATGTATTTGAAAATGACTTAACAAAAAGGGATGACCCCAGATCCTTTCAATCTGTTTATTTACTTATTTATTTAATGTTTGCAAATAGACAGAATCAATTCATTCTTTGCGACATTTCTAGAAAAATATTTTGTTACCTGTTCCAAAACACAGATTTACTGTAAACAGTTTCATTGAAATTTCAGATCAGCAAATTTTATTTTTAATATCCAAATTTATTACTTTTTGATTTTATTTGACTTTTAAAAATTATTTTTAATACTTAATAAAAAAGGTATTTCCATACCGCGTGTATCACTCTGTGCCAAGTATTGTAAATTGTAATCGGTTCGTTCTCAGAATTTTAATGGGAAATAAAAGATATTAATTTCTATTAAGGTAAGTTCTGAACTGTTCTCTGGGAAGGATTTAAAGATACTTGTAATAAATTAGGGATTTTCTTTTCTTTTTTTTAGTTCTTAAAGTAAATGCAATCAAACATTTAACTTACACCATTCTTTGAAACGAAATGTAATCCTACCTCTTTATCCGCGGTTCGCTTTACGCGATTGTACAATGCATCCTTTCATGAGAAAGAGCGTCATCATTTTGAATTCTGATCTCCTAAAAAGGAATATGCATTGAAAACATAAAAACTAAAGAAATGAAGAAAATATTAAAAGTTTGAATCTGAAATGTTAGGAAGAAATTAAAAAGCTTTGAAAAACGATCTTTAAGCTTTGATTAATAAAACTTTTTTATTAAATTAAAATTTTGTTAAATTGTTATTGGATCTTTAACATTTTCAATGCGTTTTCCGATTGATGCGTTTTAATGTCTCTCGTAATTACTTGATTATGGAACGGATCTTCTTGAAACTTGATATGCCATTTATTCACAAGAGACTACTTCTCAATTTGAAAAACTGTTCATTTCAAATAATTTAATGAAATCGTGAAATGATTGAAAGGACTATAATCTTGATTTTAATGATCGCAGTATTAAAATAATAACTGATTGACTTCAACAAAAGTTCTCAGAATCCCTTTCTCATCTTGTAAAGATAGTTGATTCCAAGTTCTTTAGGACTTTTTTTGTTTTATTATTATTATTTTTTTAAAATTAAACCGACTTTAAAGTCACTTAACATTTTTTTTCCCTCCCATTTTGAATGTAGGAAATCATGATTTTTTTAGTTGTAGTTTACAAATATATTCGCAGTAAAAAGGCAATGTGATTCATTTTTCTAACCGTTGTATTTTAAGTTCCCTTCTCGTATTGGAATCCTCTTTTGTTGATATTCTCTGGCTAAGAAGCGTCGTTGCCGCAGCAACAGCGCAATATCCTCGTGCTCCGCGAGATCTGATTAATCAGGGAAGCGACGTTGCACCGAACGGCACCACAGCTGACTTATCTTTTCAATGGCCGACGGAGAAAACGTAATTCGCCGATAGCAGCCTCCGAAACACGGGATTTAGCGAGCCCGGGCTGTCGTAGATGATAAATAGACGGCATTCGCTTGTAATGAGGTCAAATACGAAAAGAGGGATTTTGTGGTGCCAAGTGTAGCACTGTGGCTTCGAACTCAAACAAAGGCATACAAGAGGTCTTTTATTATTGGGTCTAAATAAGATTGATAAGCCACGAGTTTTGGAGATGGCTCTCTTCGATTTAATATATTTTGGTGAATTAAATAGAACTGCAGAACGCAATCAAATTGGCTTCTTAATGTAGGAAAAAAAGTTTTTTTGGAACTTTGCTGAGTTGTAAATCAATTCGGCCTTCGTTCGAAATGAATTTCAAAAACTACATGACTTTTTTATCATTATTCGTATTTCGTTTTCATCTGGAAAATAGTGGGAGATAAGAAAAAAAAAGAACTTGAACTTACTTTTAAGTATAAAAGAAACCTGCATCTTTTATCAGTTGACAGCCTCGGTTGGTGAGAACTTAACCAAATTCGAAACAGCTGTCCAAGGATCCCTATAGAATTCAATGATTCATTATTATCAAATAGTTGAAGCAACATTAATTAACTCATAAAATCAGTGTTTGAATGTCCCAAATCATTTTGTACCAATAAATGGATCTTCATGAAATTTGGCTTGCATATTTAGAGACATCAGAAGGTTTACATTTTATACAGTGAAGCTCGGTTATATCGCGATCTTTCGGATCCAAGATCTCGAAGATCGCGATCTGCCCGAACTTTTTTTACTTCGCGATATATGTCGTATAATCGAACCCTATTATCGCCCACACGATTTCAAATCGATTTAAAATGGTTATTTCGCGATTACCTACATCATTCAGAGCTATGTGAGAGAATTTTATATTTATAAATATTTATAAATTATTACCTTTTCAACACTTTGATGGGTTATATTAGTCAAAAATCTTCATATTTCTTATGGTTTGGAGCCGCCATCTTGACATCTTGTATAAACGACGAGTCACGTGATCGAAACTAGGTATTCATAAGAATTAATTGTAAGCAAATCGCGAGTAGTGCTCTAAAATCAATCGATTTTCGTACTTTTTGGGCGAAAATACGGTAAATTTTGCAATTTTACAATTATACACCTTTTCCAAAATAGAAGGGGTCCAAGACTAAATCGCATTATATCCGAATTCGCGATAAAAACAACTGTGTTACAGCCGAGCTTCACTGTATTAGAAAATTGTTCCTTGTGGATTTCTACGCAGAAACTTGAGTAAGAAAAGATATCCATAAAGAAACATAAGGCAAATATCTTTCACTGACGTCTTGTGTTTTGAACTAATCCATTTAATTTTGCTTGTATTTTGATATTATTAACATTATTTACAAGCATTTCAACAATGAAATTTTGATACGAAGCTTCGTTGTAAAAAGAAAGCTTTCTTTTGACGGTTTTTTTTTAAGAAAAATAAGAAACCGATACATTTTTATAAAAATGACTTTTGAGTTTTTTTTTCTTAGTGGCTTTCTTTACAGGGAACAATAAAGCAAAAGACAATGGGAAAGTTGTACATTTCGTATGTCGGGGCGTGATTTAGTAAAACGACCTAAAAACAAAGTAATCCTCTTATTTATTTTCTAGCGGATTCTATAGAAAACCAGTGTTTAAAAGTCACTTAGCTTCGATTTACATTTTTTTGAAATTAAAAAAAAAGGTCCCTTTCAGTTGAACAATTGGTCCGAGGAAACGGGGAATGTAGCAACGGCAAATGCATTTGTTTGGCCCGACACAAAATCAATAGAATTCCGGTCAATCGCATGGTTTACGTTAGCTCGTACCAATCGTTAAACAGCGCAGTCAGATCATTATCACAAAAATTAAGATTACCTTTTTTTTTTGAGGTCCCTTTGCGTGATGAATTGTGTCGTAAATTTATTAGAAGGCTTCGATTTTTCCCCGAAAATATTTAATGTTATTTCTGGTTAAAGGGGAAAAAAATACAGAAACAAAAGAGCGAGAAAGAATTCAAAGAATTTCCGCAAAGAAAAAAAAAAAACATTCTATTTAACCAGAAATGAATAAAAAAAAACCACTTTAATCTGTTTTGTTTGTTTTTGATTATTTAAACTGTGCAGTTCTTTAGCAGTTTACGACAAACCTGTTTGTACTTCTGCGGTCCAAACACAGCCACTGAAGATTGTTTTGATTTTTGTTTCCATTTATGATATCTGTTAATAGATAGGAATTGCAGAAAAAAATGATTAAAAACTGATAAGTTTTAGAAGGTAGTTTGTAAGTGCAAATATCGATAAGTTTATTGTAATTAACATTTCTTAAAAGCTATTTGCCATAGCATGATGAAATTTCAGTTCATTAAAAGAAGTAAATTTTAATAGGTATCGGACCTATCAAAACTATCAAAAGTCAGCATTAAAATATAATAATCACCATGTCCAAACTCTTAGAAGACTGAAACTTTAGTGGAGATTGATGTAACTAAATAATCAGCTCACTCTTGATTTTCATATAAAATAGACCCATAAATAAGATGATTAGGTTAAAAAGAAATCATGAATTCAAACTGATCCCTCGAAACTCTTCTTTACAATAAATATAGAAAATGTAGAAGTTAACGTTGTAGATGTTTAAAACATCCAGTGCCTTTTTTTTGAAAAGCTGTACGTACTTAAGATAATATTTTTTGAATATCTTATAACGGATATTCGTAAGCTGATACAACAACTATATTTTAAGGATTCAGCACCTTTTGTTTCATAACATAAGTTTCATATGCAATATTGCATAATGTTTATTCATGTTTCTGCATATTTTTGGGAAATTTTAATGTAACTACCAATTCTCTTCTTTGCCCTCATCTTCTTCTGTCAACTAAATAAGAACCCTATGTTGAATAAATTAAATAATTTAGGTGGAATACAAAGATTTCAGATTAAAAATAGTATAACTTGTTAATAACATAGTGTTTTTGTAATTCGTGCAGCATCGGAATTTCCATTGTTCTGGAAAAATATTGTTATGAAAAATATTGAAAAATATTTGGTAGGACCCAAGGTACAATATTTTGATTTGATTTTTTAGTCCGAATCTCAGAAATAACTTCCAGTCGATGTCACTACAGAATAACATCATTTTTGAAGATGTTTATGATATTCGTTGTACGGGAAATACTTGATCATTCTTCAATATTACGTACTGCAATCGGGTTATTATAAAAGTACTGCATGATTTCGTGCTCTTGTTTGCTCAGCAATTTTTTTTTAAAAATTTTACTATATTTGTTTATTTTAACTGTTTAACTTATCTTGTGGAAGTTCTTTTTTCTCTACATTTTATTAGAATAAACAATAAAAATAACAGAATAAGCAAAGTGAAATTTATTACTAAGTGCTCAAGATAATAAACAGTTAAAATAAACAAATACAAATAAAATTAATAAAAAAATAAAATTTGAGCAAACAAGAGCAGAAACTTATGAAGTAGTTTCGTAATAACCCGATTACAGTACATAATTGAAGATGATTAAAGTATTTTCCGTATAACGAATATCACAAAAAATCTGCAAAAAAGGATGTTATTTTATAGTGACATCGATTGGAAGTCACTTTCTGAGGTTCGGACTAAAAATATTTTGATTTGATTTTTATCTAAAAGCCTTGGGTCCTGTCAAATTAGGTAACATTTTTTTCTTAACAACGGAAATTCCGATGCTGCGCGAATTATGAGAAACCATAATTACATAAACAAAATGTTGAGTATTTTTAAAATATGCTTTAAAATTAAATAACTTGAATTTTTTCTATTTCTGATAACAAATTGCTGATAGTTTTATTTATAACATAATTCTAATGTCTTGTATTTCTTTTTTTTTTTAGGTAAGGACTTTCAAAATTCTTCTTGTGGTGTTTTCCAATGTTGGCAGATAATTGGTTGAAAAAGAGCGAAATTGAAATCGTGCTGCTATTCTGGTAAAAAGAAAATATTTATTTATATTAAAGTTAATAAAATGCTCTGATGTTATAAGTTAAAATAATTAAAAAACACATAACATATTAAAAATTTAAAATTAAGGCGCCACTAGTTTCCTGCGCCCATAAGGCGAACTTCCTCAAGCGCATGAAAGCTCAGGGAATACTACAGAAATTAACAAACAATTTGATCCAATAATACAAAAGAAAGACCGCACGATTTGGACTTAACTTTCATCTTTTGTATTTTTAGTTCAAAGTGTTTTTAATTTCTGTAGCTCTCCCTGAGCTATCAGGAGCTTGAAGAAGTTCACTATAAGGGCGTAGGAAACTAGTTGCACCTTAATTTTAAATTTTTAGTGTGTTATGCGTTTTTTAATTATTTCAACTTATAATATTTTGTTTTATACACGCGTTAAATTTGTTATTTACTCTAATGTTATGATTAGAATAGTTAAGTGTGAATACGACTAAGACTTGAAGAAATTTTATTTATATTCAAGTGAATGCTTTATATTAATATTAAAATCGGAAATTTTAATAATCCAGGAAACTTTTTTGTATATACTTATATATCAAACTGTAAAAATATCCATATGTTATATGTGGATATTTACATATATTTTCACAGCATTCCACTACACCAGACTACATACATTTATAGTCTGGTGTAATAGAATACTGTGGACAGCTGGTTTGGAACTCGATTATAATACATTTGATATGAGTTCGTTTCCCATCCTGTCTAGCTTTCTTCTGAGATCCTGTACAGTAGCCAGTTTACATATGATTGAATACTCTGTGATTTTTGTATCCCATAGATCACTATATTTATTTGGCAGGGGCTTTTTTTGTTGAAAACAAAAGCTGAAAGTTGTACTCATTGTATGTATCTGGGATATCCTGTGGGATTTTGTGCCTCTCATCTACCAAAGGCTTTCATAATCCTTCATTACTGAATGAGTTTTACTTCCTTTTGTGCAAATAGAGTTAAAGAAAGATGGAGACATGCCTCTAATCAATTCGAAAAAACAGTTTTTGCATTAAATAATAATATAGTGGTAAAATTGCTGCATCGACAGTTTTATAGTTAAAAGCCCAAAATAACTTTTTCATAAAAACTGTTCTTGAATACAAATATTAAAAATTTAAGTTATTTATTTGAGTGTTGTGAAATCAATGTGAATATTTTTACTTTATGTTTGACTTCAGTATAATCAGAAGTTAGGAATATGCTAACTAACAAATTAGAAATAATTTACTCTAAGGATGTAATGTTGTAATTGCTTAAAAAAATAATTTGCTAAGCTATCTTCAGTATACAGTGGAAACTCGATTAACCGTCACTCTCTGTTATCCGTCATCGATCGCAAAACCTACTTCTCCGTAAAATACGGTACATTGCCGCGAAAAAAAGCTCGAGCCTCGAAGAAACAGAAGAAGATGACTGATTACAGCTTCAACATATAAACCTTATTATCTAGTAGGTCTACTGTTTTATGTTTCTATTATTATTATTATTATTTGTTTGGTGTTTGACGATATCTATTTGTTACCGATAGATTTTTCTTTGTATTAATTTATTGCTTGCCTTTTTTCCCAAACCAGCATTGAAATTTCGTTACTGTACATGTTTATTGCGAAATTTCTGTTATCCATCTATTCGGTTAACCGTCACAGTCCCGGTCCCGAAGGTGACGGTTAATCGAGTTTCCACTGTAATAAATTCCATAATATACTCAATTGCAAGATTTCCCATCATTTTCAAACTTTATTTTATCTTGCAGCATTCTTATTTACAAAATTTAGACCTCAAAATTCTTAAATTATTGGAAGTTTAATGTAGATCAGGTAATTTTTTTTACTTAATTAAGAAGATGGCTTTTGGGAGAATTGGCCCTTAAAAAAAAAAATGGTCCTCAAGCACCTAAACACAAAGCTTGATTTAAATCGGTGCATTATTGCTTGAGTTATCGTGCTCACAAGAATAATAACAGATATCTATCCAAGCACAGACGTGACCCAAAAAACAAAAAAATATAGATAAATATCGGAAAACGTAAACTATTACAATACATACAATTCTTATGATTGTTATCTTATGCAGTAGTTTGTGAAATTATAATCAGTAGTGTTGTTAATAATGAAATATTTGTATTTCATATAACTCCGGCTTCATTCATTCGTTTACTAACTATATCGAGAAAGTAAAGTACTTTGTGTTTACTTATTTTTTTTTACGTCATACATTTTGGGACTGGGGGAGAGTTTTATGAGCGCCGTAAATTTAAAATGTGAAAATCTTTTTAATGTTTTATCGTTATTCACTTTTCCATTTAAATAAATTTCAATTAATTTTAAAAAAACAACATTGACTCTAAAACTACACATAAACATATTTTTCAGTGCGTAATTGAGTGACGATCGCAGTTGTTTGACAAATGCCATTTTGTCGAGAGAAATGATAAATAAAGCAAAACAAAAGGCTTTTATCAGTTTCTTTTGCGAAACAACATGAAAACGTCTTGAATGATAGATGTTTCTTTTCTGTCCTTCTCCTCAAGCGATATATCTCTCGGTTTTTCTTTTCTTGCCTTTCGTTTTTTTTTTTTTGTTGCTGTCATAATCTTGCCTCACTTGTGTTTCCTTGGGCAGAGTGTTTTATGACGAAGAAATATCGTTGGCGGTGCCTGTGTTTGGCTTTACAGCTGCTCTGGGGGTGAGAAAAGCAGACCCCGATTGGAGATTGCTTCTGCATTTGTCCCTGCGCGGTTATTTGTTCAAATTTGATGGAAGTCTTATCTCAACGACCACAAAACTAATTCTGAAAGAAAGATACCAACAGTCATTCATTCAAATAACAATAGTAATAATAATAATTATTATTATTACTTTCTTTTAAGACAGAATACAAATTATTTAGTATTTCAAATTCTGTTTTATTTCGGTATGCCCTTTTGTTTTCCAACTCATATAGTTTAATTAACTCATAATAAATTAATGTACTGTGTATGGACTGCATAGTTTATTAAGCTTTCTTTTCGGTCTGGTTTCCATGGCAACTGAACCATCTGACAATCAAAAGATAGGCAAATTCTAAAATATACAAGAACAAGAAAAATAGACCAAAGAGAAACTTTTCTACTTCCATCTCTTTGCAAAAGAATTACTCAATTCAGTTATGATATACTTTTTCCGTAAAAATAAAACAGTTTTTACTTTATAAAAATGTTATTACTTTAAAATAAAAAAAGCATGATTGAATTTATTAAAAAATAAATTTTGAGGTATTGACCTACTTAAAAGAAAGCCTAATTCTTCATACTTTTTTTTAATTAGAAATCTTCCATTTAACTATTGCATTAATTTTTTTTTTTTTTTAGTAATCACTGTGTGTTTGTTTTATTGTAATTTTCTAATGATTTTTTTAAATTCTAATAGGTAATGAAAACGTAATCATGATGTATGTTTTAATCATCCCACGACAGAAATTAACAATTTTTTTCTTGACTTTCAACTGGAAACTTCCATTTCAGATTAGTCTATAACTTGACTAACTTGATTCCGAAGACCAAATACGGAAAAGGCAGAAATCAGTAAACAAAAAGACGAAATAATCGAAAGTGGATGTAATGCAAAAATACAAAGGAAGAAAAAAAATAAAAACGCCGGAAAAAAATTTATAGACTAAAATAAGATGATGGGAATAAAGCCGTTCCGGCAGGGCCGCGCGGTCTGGGCGGCGGTCTGCCGTGCGTACGTTGTGAGGGAAGCTGGGTTCGAATCCCGGGCGTGGCTTGGTTGTTTCAATTTCCTTTCCTGTGTTAGCCTCTTCTTCACTTTCTCTTCGATCTGAAGCCATTCCATAATGGCTGCCTGAGGAAGGCCACAGGAACCCACCTCAGTATCTTTCCCCAGGTGATTCCATGGGAATTCTTGAATTCCATAGGTATGTTGACCTGTCACAGGACAGAATTACTATGGATGAATGGTGAAAAATACTAAAATTTCGAGTATCACGATAACTTTAATTTGAGATACTAATAATGTACGCATAGTTTGGAAAATCAACGAGGGACTATCTTATATGATTGGCGACTCCTAGCGCTTTTGATATCTTGGTTAAATAGATTGGATTGGTGAAAGATTTGATGATCTCACAAGATGGGAAGGATGAAAGCGGTAACTCAGAATATTAAGATTCATGTACAGTACATAGAAGAGCCAGTCTGGTAACGTTGCTGTGTGTAGTTGGGCATTATCCTAATTCATCTTTCACATCCATCACAAACGGAGGACCATTTAGTTTTTGATTTTTCAACGTATCATTATTCTCCCACTGTCACGAGCGATATTTTCAATTATGGGACTTCTGTTACGTTTGTCACATCCTTGTCTTCTTTTTTTTCTTTATTTTCTTTCTCCTTGAAGATTTCTGATTAATTTCACTTTTAACGTGTGACATTTAGAAGTTAATTTTTATATTAAAAAGAATTTCAGATCACACATTTTTACATTTAAAATTATTTTTTTAATTAAGAAACTAATCTTAAATGTAAAAATGTGTTTTCTGAAATTCTTTGAAGTTTTCTGACTAATTCGATTATATTTGGGAAGCAGAAACGTTGTTGTTGTCACCAAAACACAGTTGAATATCACTTAACATTGCAAATGGCTTAAGACCATTTTTAGGACGATAGTTTGGCAAATCATCCAGAAAATAGCTCTGAATCCCATTATTTGCTTACTTTTGGTAAGCTTGTAAACTTTCTTCTTAAATTACAGTATTTAAAGCTCTTTATTGTAATTATTTGTCTTACGTAATTTTTTCCATGTTCCTTTTGCTTCGTTTCTGGCTGTTACTCATTTGAGTGAAGCATATTATAAATTCTTTTCTAATCTATTACTTTTGCTAAGTCAGCTGTTACCAATCTCTGATGGCCATAGTATTAACTTCTTTAACTATTCCAAATTCCTAAATCTTAATCATTTATTCTAATATATTGTTCTATATAACTTTTTATTTTTTCAAAATCGGTTCACTATTTCTTGTTTTTCACTCTATTTTACTCCTTATTTCCGGCGACTCTAAGGGCCACCTAATGGGCCTGTAGTGAGTTACTTTTTTTTTTTTTTATCTAATACTGGTATCACTTTCCAAATTCTTAAGTTTAATTTAATGTGCAAAACAAGGAAGTTATTTCGCTTAACAACCGTCTTACCACGGTGGCGCTGTAGTCGTTATTAGTTATAGAATAATATTGGTAAAGTTTTATACATGAATTTAACGAGTTTTAAATCGAAGCATTTATCCATGAGATATCTAACTAATAATAATTATGAAGTCATTGATCGTAGCTTTGTAATTGAATCTCTGTCTTTTATATATTACAGTTGATTATTATTATTTTCTTGAGATGTAGCGCCTTTAGTTATCCCGAATACGAATGAAACGATTGGCATTCTGTGTCTGAGAGCGAGTGCCCCATTTTAATAGTAGCCCAGTTAAGGCCTTCGCTGTGTATCAGATCAATAATATGGAATCAATAGAAATGCTCCGGCATCTGCTCGGTGTTGTAGCTCGTGCTCTTGTTAAATAGTTCCATCAACAGATGGGCCAATCCACGGCAGGGGTGATTGATAGCTTCAGTGGTCTGTCATTGTGGTTAAAGGCATCTTAAATACAGGGCGCTATACTCAAGACGGAAAGAAGAAAGCCTCTTTTCTTGCTTATTATAAGATGGCTGCTTGCCAGACACGGCTTCCAATTCAAAGCTCATCTCTGTATGCTCAAAAAAAAAACCAACATCAGACAGGAATTTCGCATTGCAAATTATCATCCGCTCTTTTGAATCCTGTAGTTTGTCGGAAGATTTGAATAAAGACTATTGTGAGAAGATGCTACCTTTTTCTTTCAATTATTTATTTCATCGTTCAAAAGTTGTTGTTTTTTTCCAATGTCTCGTAACATAGTTTGAAAGATTATTTGAGATTAATAAGATCGAATGATCTCGCTAGTTTAGATTGAAAATTTTTTTGAAGATAATCCCTTGGAATATTAATCTTTCTGTTTCTTATTAATTAAATCCTTTTAAAAAGCGATTGGATCATCTCTCGAATAATATATTGAAATTATGCCTTTAAGTCTGAGAAAACAAAAATTTCGAAGTTAAAGGAACTTTTTTTTTCACTCAGCAGAAATGAAGCCGACGCACAAGTAGACAGGAATAAAAACAATTTTAATAAAAGACAAAATGTTGTAGCAATAAAGATCATTACCCTACCGTAAGGGGAGGGCTTTGTTCGAGGGGTTGTAATTGCATCCGAAATGGAAGAGAAATGTAGCTTTTTTGACCTTTTATTTATTTATTTTTTTTGGTTGGAAAGCCATCGTTTTTTAAAGATCTGATTATGTTTACTTCATCTACCTCCCCCCCCCCAAAAAAAAAAATTAAACTTTATTTTTTTAATTAATAATTTTACATTTTTTGTTTTCTAAGTTTTCTAAAAATTCATTACTATCCGATGAAGCTTATGGTTGTTCCTAAGCTGCCCTCCCCGAAATAAAGTCCTACGTATGGTCTTGGAACATTTTCCAAAGTATGGTTGCATCAGAAAAGCAATGAGTTAACAATCAGTTGATCCTATAACAAATGGTGCCAAGGTGAGAAAAGTTCTGAAGCTATTTCTATTGCGCATGAGCAGTTCATATGAATATTCGACATTAAATATCCACGATGTAACAACAAGCGAACTGTAATTTTTTTTCCCTCCGTAGTGATCACGTGACTAAGTTGGTAGCGCTGAAGGTTTTTTCATGAGCTCTTTTTCTTTTTTTTTTCTTTAAAAATCAAAGAAACGTTTATCTTTTGATTGTTTTACAGATTTTAACTTCCGAAGCTTTTCTCTGTTCTTGTGGCAATTAAAACTTTCTTACAGTAAGGGTTGAACTTGCCAAATCTTCAGTCAAGCAAACGAAGGTAAGGTTAAGAGAGAAAGAGATTAAACAAGAAACTTAACTCTGGATTTGGAGAGGCCTGTATCTCGTTTATAGTTGCTCACTGCCAAGGATATTTGAAGAAGGTCGGGTCCTTAAGTGATTGTTCTTATCGTTTCTACAAAGGTAATTGACCTCGGCAGTTTGTAATTTGGAAACCATCGTTAAAGTGTTTGATAAAACCAGAGGACAACTTGAAGAGAAGAGATTAATAAGAAATATCGACTTAATACTTATAAACTAATAGACATGTTTTTAATTATAATGTACTTGCTCAATAGAAAATAGAAAGATTTTTTTTATTATTTATTTATTTTTATTTTCTGATAATATTATTTCAATTCGCATTATTTACTTAGACTGTCTGAATCTTATTAATTCTCAGTCAAATTAAAACTCGAGCAATGTTTAAGAGGATTAATAAGTAGATTGATAATCTTTATTTACGACATCGATAGAAACCCATTGTTACTCTTCTAAAGCGTTATTACGGGGATTTTTGTCGCCTTCTCGCTCCTAATTTCTCGACCTACAGGGTGTCTTTGCTACCCCATGCTATCTTACCCACCCCTATTTATATGGAATAATCGTCATTCTTAACTCAAACCTTGTTAATAACTGAATTTTTATTAAACTGTGAAAAGATTTAAAATGGGGAGAAAAAAAATGAAGAATAGAATTGTCCATGAGGGGATCGAACCAACGACGTTCGCGTTATTAGCACGACGCTCTAAAACAACTGAGCTAACAGAAGTCGTTGCGAATCATTGTGGGATATGTGTCCACAGACAGACAGACAAACCGGGAATATAAGACGTCTTTCAGGAGCTTAAAAAGACTTGATTTAATTATTAGAAAATTATTTATAACTAAGATGACAGTTTTTCGAAACAAAAAGTTTATATTCGCTTCTCTACTAAAATAAATATTATCCATCACAAAAACATTGATACTATTATTAAGAATAAAAATGTTAATACCACAAAGGACACAATTATTCTTGTTTGGAGAATAATAGAATAGGAAAGTAAATCTGGGATGTAAGACTGCCATTTTCATACTTATTTTCGTAAAGTTCCATTAAGCTACCATTTCTATACTTTCTTTATATTTTTTTATAAGTAGAAATACTAGAAGTTATTATAATGACTTCCTATCAATGGCACAGAAAACCAAAATCTTTCTTTTAAAGAAGGAACTTTTAACTATTGCCAAAATTTATTGGCGAATTGAAAGCTTTTTTTTTTTTTAGACCACATTAATTGTAAATTTTTCTGTTATTTTTGTTCTTAAAATTATGGTCGCATTCGCTATTGACAGTATATGAATACCTTTTGTACACCATTAAAGCAAATTCGATTTAATGTTTGTAAAATTTACAGACAGTTTGAAACAGTTTCAACACTGATATAATAGCAATGTTGAAAATAGCTAAATGTTTTTTCGAATACTAATAATATTGAAAAAAAAAACCTGAAAACCGGCTTTTCTTGAATTGCTGCACGTTGTTTTCTTTGTTTGTTCGATTTTATTTTTTTGTAGAAACCGTTTATCAGAATTGAAGAATAAATCATTGACTGTAATTTAATATTAGGGACTTCCTCAGTCTGACGAGTGAGGAAACCTTGAAACAGCAGGTGTTTGAATGTTCTTTTCCACTACGGTTTTTCGTTTCTGAAAATTTGATAAAATAAGGAAATAATTCCAGTAAATATTAATAAAGAGTTATGTGATTTTTTAACTTGGAATGTTTGACTCTTCGGCCTCCATCTTCTTCTTGGCAACGATTGAAAATCTCTTAGGAATCTGTGCGTGTATCTTTTCGAATTCAGTCCTTGTACATGGACGGAACCACTGCTGCTGGTTCAGCATTTGCCGGGAGCATCTTTTCTTGCTCCTAATTCTTACTCGTCCTCTTCTTCCGTTATTTCTACTACAATCCATTTAAATAATGATAGAACTGTTGGATATTTTGACTGTCAAACAGTCCATGGTTGATAAAATGCTTTGATATCCAAAGAACTCAAATTTCTTTACTTTCTGTTTCAGTTTTTCTCTTAACATGTGATCTAAATTAATACTTCATCCACTGTCGGAAGTTTGGGAATATCAACCAAGATCCCGAAATACCATTAATGCAGTGGCTTTTCCGAATAACACTTTTTTCCAGTTGTTTGTGGGTTAAGCAGCTTTTTTACCTCCTGTGCTCCCCTTCCTCGTTTGAAGATACGATAATTGCCCTTTAACCTTAGTCATATCCTCATAGAAGGATTTCCAAAGCGATAGATGAACATAATTATTAGTTTATGACAAGTGATCCCCTCAGAAACTAAAGACAATCAAATGAAAAAAAAAAACAAAACAAAAATAAATTACGGAAATGAAATCCTTGGGTTGCTAATCGCTCACCACCAAAGGCTACAAAGAGAAAAATAATAATAAGTAAAAAACCTGATGAGCAAAACAAAAGGAAACAATTCATAATAATTAACTAGTATTAAGACGTTACAGCTTTGTAATAACCGTTTTAGTTAAAGTTTGAAAATGTAGCCTGAAGAAGCAAGGGAAGGAACCCTTGCGAAATATCGCTTATCGATAGTATGATGTCTAGTTGAAATAATCATGGATTATTAACTATTGTAATAATTTTTATTATAATTATTTGTTTAGTTTGTAATTGTTAATGTCTGAAAATCTAATAGATTTATTATTTTTTACATTTGATGATGATAGTGATGGATTACATCATCATTTACTAAAACTTCCTGTTTACGGATAAGGATCCAAAATGCAGAATAAACGTCATCTCTTTTGCATCTGATGATGGTTTTTGATGAGGACGTATTTTCATCAATCTTTCGTCTAAGTTGTTTGCTTGGCTGAGTGAATGATTATGGCACTTGACCTTAATGAATGTTCCTAAGCAATTCACGTTCTTTTAGTGCAACGGAGACTAAATAATTGATTTGATAATAACACCACTAGTACTTTGGCTATTTTTATTTTATTTTGGTGACGCATTTCTTAGTTGGATGATCGTCATACAGATCTACATCATCATAAGATGATTGGTGAAAGGTTTGTTAAAAATACAGATTACAATCCGACAAAGTGCGGTTTACATTTTACAAATGCAGTTCGTCAGCGAGTCCTTTTCATCATCCGAAACTCTGACAATAAAAGACCGAATAGGAACAAAGTAAGAATGAAATTTCAAACTGAAATACGATGATTAGTGTCTGATATTCATTCATTCTTTTACATTTAGAGTACGAATCCCCACAGTAGATATGAGTCGAGATCCATGTATAAAATTACGTTACTTGTACTTATCAATATATTTGATTTTATTTTCTCTTTGAACTGCATTACATAATTCGTTCATTTAAAAGTCATCAATATTTACTCTAATGCCCAAGGCAAATACGAGTAAATTCTCTTCTGACGGACTGTTTATAGTCTACAGTTGACTGCTTCTCTTCCAGGTAAAAATTGTCTAACTAATGAATAACCCGAAATCACAATATTTGCCCCATGGTTTGAATAGAGAGAGATCCTTTATAGACGTATAACAAATATTAAAGAGAATTAAAGATAACTATTAAAGAAATGTTATTTTTAGAACGAGGCATTGTTATAATAACGAGGTATCAATTATGAATGTTATGGATTATGACCTGCATTAATTTAGTATTAATTATGTTATTTGCAGCTGTTATTATTAGAACGAGACCTTGATAATGAGTTTTTATTAATGTTTTAAACTATGACCTGCATTTATATGTGTTGGTTATTATGTAATTTGATTGTTTATGTGCGATGTTCCTAGTATTCTCAGGACCGTTATAGGCCCGTATTTTATTGTCTGAAGACGAAGATTATTCTTCGAAACATGTTACATATATTATGGTTTTTATAAAGTTTATTTTAATTGTAATACGATGGTATGGTCCTGGAGTAATTTCATAACATACACTAGGGATAATGATTATTAAAGAAAAGCTTTTGTAAATTTGGTTCTATGCAGGCTCTTTACTGATTTGACGACTGATTTTTTTTTTTTATTTTTGGTTTGAAGTTTTAATTTTTACTTACGTAATAAATGCCTGTAGCTAAAGTATTCAGGTTTATTAAAGACTCAGATATTAGCAATTAATGAAAACAGTGAATTGCTCTTTTCTTTTAACGTATTTATTAAAAAGTTAATAATAATACAATCGAAGTGATTGTTTAACTAACTAGTTTTAATTTTTGGTGAAGACATAATACTGATGAAGCTAAAAATATAAAAAAATTGGGTTAATTAAAGAATTTCAAATTACATTGTAATTTTGACATTAAAAGATAATAATAATAATAATAAAAACCATGGCCATGTGAATTTTCCATTGAAAATAATTCTTTGTTTGTTTTTAACGAATCCCGATTGTGTATTAGATGAAATGGCGTTTCTTAATACCCTGCCATTGTCATTACAGTGAGTAGCTCATTAATCATCACAAATATTGGTAATAATGGAAAACCCTTGGGAAATAGTCAGTCTGCAAACAGTTATCAAGGGAAAATCAACAAAATCTCACCTTAAGCTAAAGAGAGCTGTTCATAGAAATAGGCTGTAAAAAATGTTTAAGCCTAACTTTTCCACAGCAATATTTGTTAAAAGATGTAAAGATATTTAGTAAAAAAAACATATTATGAATTAAAAATTTTAGATATATGTTTGCATTTGTAACTTATTGTTTAATTCAAAAATGTGACCTAAAAAATTCAAAATTTTAATTACAAATTAAAAAACAAACAAACAATTTCATGCCTTTCATTTGGAGACAGTCCTAGCATTAGGTTTTCTAATACTCTTTATGAAATATCCCTAAATATTATAAAATATGCTCTTTTTTAGCCAAATTAAGAATTGATCCTCTAAAAGTTTAGAATGTTCGTTAATAATTAAATGAGAGTCTGTGCTTATTGAGTGAAATCCTAGAAGAGCTGTTTCACACTCTTTGTCGCTCATCAGCCCTTTCTAGTTGTTAAACAGCAGCGTCTCAGTACAGAGATAAAGAGGAAGTAGAGTGGACGTAACTGCTCCTTTACGGTTTATTAATAAATGAATGCTCTTTTTAATATACGTTGAAAATTCATCTTGATAACGGAACGAGGAGGAAACACAAAATGTTTTCAATTTCTTTTGTATTCATTTCAATTTCTTTTACCTTTTTAATTTAAAGAGTTTCCACAAGGAAAAAAAAACTGCATTTATATAATACCGTAGTATATTTTAATCCAAAAACTGGAAAAACATTTATTTCAACTTAAACAAGAGATACTTTCTTTAAAATGCTATTCCTTAAAATTTCTTTTTTGTTTTTTGTTTTAATAAAGTCGAAAAAAAACGACAAAAAACTGTATTTATTTTTAAATTATAACATCTGCTGAATATTAACAGTGCAATTTTCCATTTAAAAAAAAAAAACGAACAAACTTAGATTAAAATTACTTATTTAACTTTAATCGCAACAGAAACACGCGCAAATTAATGGATTAGCTAAAAGGATTAATATCCACGGCTTAAGACATTGGAAGAAATCCATTACTAACACTTTTCTTTGGGAATTTTCTGTCTTTAGGCGCTAATTTCTCGACACGGTTCCACTTAAGAAATATTTCAAAGCTAAATCGTTCGTAGTGCAGGTTTCAATAAGATTTGTCCAGTGGTTCAAAAGTTATTAGTGAAACACACACGGCCTCCATTTCCTAGGAAAAAATAGATTAAAAATGGAAAGAAGAATCAAAAGAAGGAAAAATACTGTTACCTAATGTCTAACAGATGGATGTTGACGATCACGTTTGCGCGAGAATTACGAAAAACACGAGATCTCGCCATTAGCCTCTTCAGCAGGTCTCAAGGAATTTAGTATTTTTAATGTCTGTCACTAGGAAAATGCTACATAATGAATTTATTGTTTGTTTATTGACTGTTTTCAATTTATTAAAACTATATTAAAATGTTGTAAAAGTCTCATGCATTTCCCCGTATTATAATTCATTTAAATATTTCAATATTTTGTGAGAAGACATGGATAGAGACTATTCTCGCTTAAATTACGTGAAATCACGAAAATACGGGATCGTCAACATCCATCTGTTAGACATTATTATCTTCCTACTTACAATTTATAATTTGTGTGAATTTCTTATGAGTAATTCCAATTTGAATTTTTGTTTTCATTGTACTTATTAGACCAGAATTCCCTTCTGTGAGGCGAACTTATTTCAACCACTGAATAAAAAAAAAAGATATAAATATCGAAATTAGATTACATTCGAATCAAAGAAAGCGTTGACGGTTGAGACGTGGTCAAGTGTCAAAATCTAATAAAATGGAAAACAGGTCGAGTGCAATCCAAGAAGAAGCTGACTCGTTCAAGTATTTGTTCAGTTTATTGTTTCCAGCTCATCTCGGAGCTAAAACTTCATTGGCGCATGCGCATCGTTTGACTTGTAATTTTAATTTCCATCCGTTCTAATTTTGCCTTCGTTGTACGTTTTTTGTTGAGGAATTCTGCTCCTTAAATACGTGAATAGCAGTGAAAAGACCGTTTTCTATTTATTTATGTTTTAATAGTGTTGATTTAAGTAGCTCTTTACGCTCGCATGACAGCTAACGGCCACAGGATATTCTTGATTTGATCTAAAATTTATAATATGTTAGTTCCGGGGGAGAAAAATAAAGTTAGAACAAACCCTTTTTGTTAGAATGTCCCGTGTTTGTCAACATAGGCTCATCCGTGCGTCTGTGAATCACGATAACTATTTGACCTTCAAATCTCTGAAGCTTTATTTGATGATTTAGATTCTTATACGGAACATGTCTGTTGACTTTCACCAGGTAACTATGCTGCCGTATTTTGATACACTAGCATTAGTTCCAACACCATAATAGCAGCTGGAGAGGAGAAAAAAACAGAATTCTCTTCCCTGATTTCTTTCCTCAGTTGATCTTTGTTTTCTCTTTCCTTTCTCCCAATTTGTGGATTCCCTCCAAACCCAGCAAGTAAAAACTCAAAAGGTGTACGAGTTAATTTGAACTGTATACTGCTGTCATACCATGCGGGGATTTGACAGGCAACTACATCTTCTTTCATCCAATAGTAAGACAATGGTAAATTCTACTATTCTTCAAAGCTGCAACTACTCAAATGAACGATGGTTGTGCTTTGGATCTAACAAAGAAAGAGGAGTTAGATTTATTATTTTTTTATAATGAAGTAAGAAAATCCTTTGAAAAATTATTGTTTTGAGAATTATTGTCAAATTTTAAAATTCCATATTTTCAGAAAACAGTCTATATTTTTTAAGAATATAATTTTCTTCAGCTTCGTGCAGAGATATCAGTGACTTAAAAGACTTTTTTTTAAATTTGGAAAGATTTAAAATATTCTTTTGAATGTAATTTAAGCCCGTTAAGTAAAAATTAAGAAATGTCGTCTTTGCAGATTTCCCGTAGCTATTTTTTCTAATTTTACCTAATCTTCTTGAGTTAATTTATCTGCAACCAATCCTTGACCTTTTTTGTTCTTTTTATTTTCAAACTTTGGATTTAGTAAAAATATTTAGGAAGAAAAGTAAAACAAACCAATAATTATCTTTAATTTAAAGCTTTTCCTTTTTAATTGTTTTATTTTTTTAATTATTTTTATATATTGATTGGATATCAATTGAAAAGGAGGATTTTACAGTGAATACATTGGCACTTGATAGTTTAATTACTATTTCATTAAAATAAATACAACGTAATTAACGCTGTTAATTGAAGTATTAAATTAATAAACAAAGTTTATTCATTACATTTTAATTCAATTAATAGCATTTTAATATTTAATTTTATTAGTGTCGTTTAACATTATTACATTTACTATTTTAATTGTTTTATAGTAATAAATATAATAAGTAATTGTTTTTTAACTTTATATTTTTTCATTTCAAATTAAAGAAAGGAAGTAAAGTAACGAAATTTAAAACATATCATTTTGAGGTAATTCTTTTAGCTTTGTTTTTGGAACTCGATTTGTTTATCTCCTCCATCGAAAACAGACCGAGTTTTATAAGGTTTCATGGCGTCTCAACTAGCAATGATACTTTCCAAATCTCTTTCAATCTTGTATCTAAAAAAAAGTGGGTGGATGAGTTTTTTTGTGTTTCTGTGCTAAAACATTCTCTCTAATTCACATTTACTACCTCAACAATTCACAATTACTTAAAGTTAAAATGATTTTAAATAAAAGGTTGTGTTTAAAAAGAGATTTATTTGCAGTCGAATGAATTATTCGTTGTAATTCAGAATAAGTCGAAATATAGAATCTGAAGATGTAAATATTGTGTCCAATCTCTGTGTATCTTTGGCAGTGATTCTGAAGCCAGCGTGATTTGCCCGAAAGGAAATCTGACGCCTGGATTCGATAAATCTTTGCGGGAATCTCGAGTTCCGATAGTCGAAAAGGAACCTGTGTTGTTTACCCTTGACTCGTGCAGGTTATTCTGTCACTACACCTATTGGGAATTTTCAATTCGGATTCTGAGTTCTTAGTTTTCGACACTGAATTCTAATATATTTGGGGATTTCGTGCGTTGTCAGCTATTGCCACAAGAGGAACAAACACACAATTCACAAAGAAAGAAAACAAATATGCTTCTGACAAGCGCCATCTGTCTGTCTGTCGCATCATTTTCAAATTTCATTAAATGGATTATTTTGCATCCAAGGGTTTTCCTCGGTCGAAGATGTCTCATCCAAACAACGGAAGCCTTATTTCTGCAATCGGAGAAGTCAGAAGTTGACTGATTGCATTAATTTAATTTAGTTTTGATGATGAATAGTTCGGGCTATAAGATCGTTTACACCCAGTGGTTCCCAGATTGTTGGATTTTGCAGACCAAATAAAATTAAAAACAAAGAGAACCGAAACATTGCCAAATTATTATTATAAAATTATTATTATTATAAAATTAATTACACGACAAGATAACTATAAAAAAAATCAGACAATTTATATTTATTAAATTATTCTTATGTTTCTCATTTTACAATAGATATATGAAAGCATTTGTCTCAAACCAGCGTTTGAGAACTATGGTTTATATCGTTTCTACAATATTTTTTTTTTTTAAACTGAAAATGAAACTGAATTCAGACAAACCCAGACGGTATCAGAAATGAACCTAAATAAAGATGGCGCCTTCTTGAGGGTTTGATTAAAAACAGAAATAACAACAAATCCTTTGTTTTGTTGTGATTTGAAATTAGAACTGTTCTTATTTTATTTTACTCGCGTAAATAATAAAATCCAATCTATTGGAGGAAACTTTGAAAATTATTTTATACTATTTCTTGGATTAGAAGAGACGCTAGCAATTTCACGTTTTCGTTAGATTACATTAGATTAAGTTTAAATCTCTTCTATATATCTTTAATTTAAAAAGTAAAATCCTGAGTTTGGAATCTCAATAAAGGCTTTAATTTCAGAATTTCCAAATCATTTCACAGACATTGTCCACCATGTTGGAACATTCTTCTTGGCAGCCCTTACTTTTGATTTCTTGTCCTCTTTTGTTAAGCTTTAGATTTAGTAAACTCCAAAAGTTCCTCCTTTATTTCTCTATCATCTTTAATTAAAATAGTAGTTACATTTTCATTTTGTGATGGAGTCAGAAGATGACGCAGTTGTCACATTACCTTGATCGGTTGTTGTGATAATAAATTCTGTCTCTTCAAGGCGACCATTTTAAAGCAGGCAACCATTATCTCTTACTATCTGAGACCGCCATGTTAAGGAATCATCTAAACGTTGAAGGAGTGTCATCTGTTAATGTAATCTTGCAAGCAAACAATTGGCAATAGTGATTTGTGGCGTCTAGTGCTTTTTAAAAAGATTAGTATTTGGAATACTGCAAACAATTCGTGAGGTTATAAATCAGTTTTTATTGGCAATTAGAATGTGAATGAAATATGAGAGTATTACCTGCGACGATGTCTTCAATGTACATTATCGTAGTTAATACTCTTTATTTTCTTACTTTTGGCAAGCAGGGTAGGAGAAAGACTGCAAAGTAACTTAAATTGAACAAAATAAACGTTTCTGAGGCTCTTGTTTTCTGTAAAAGTAAGTATTCTGTTTTCTTTTATAAACAAGAAGAAAATAAGTGTTTTTTTTATGAAACATTTTAGAGGAGTTTAACTTAAGAATATCCTTCTTGTCTCTTTTCTCGATCGCCACCGAAAAGTCGATCTAAAAAAACCCCAGTTACTGCGCTGGTTTTTCTCGACGATTCCTGACACGATAACATACATTTAATCAGACGAAGGCAGAGCAGTGCTTCTTTCTCTGCCTTTTATCTTTATTTACAAAAAAAAAGAATCCTAAAGGAAATAAGAAAAGAAAACAAAGAAAGTGGACGAATGGATTGAAAGAGATAATGATTCCTTTTCAAATTATAAATTCTATTTGAAACAGAATAAATGATACTTGAAATAAAGAATGAAAAATCTTTTGTTAGGAATTTCGTTAAGTGATGTTTTCACTAAAAATGAATGGAAAACTTAGTACGGGACTTAGTCGTGGAAAAAGTATCAAAGAAAGACTAAGATCTAGTACATCAACGTACGCTTCTGATTGGCTATTGCTGTTGTGTTGTCATTTATGAATGGTCTGTATTATTTGAGATATTTAGTTGTGAGGGATTTTGAAATGTATAATTATAGCAATTTAACACAAAACGGAACTGTAGTACTTTAAAAATAGTTAACATTCATATTGTTAAATATTTAACATATGTGTTAAATTGCTATAATTTAACAATATGAATTTTAATTTATTTTTAAAGTACTACAGTTCCGTTCCGCAGATCCCTACGTAAGTGAATCTTATGTTGGTCAGACTACTTTCTCTCGGCATAGCTTTTTGATAGAAAAAAATATATTTTTGTCAAAACCTGTAGTACGGATAATGCACTAAATTGCGAAGAAACAAACACATTAAAAATGAAATGTAAAAGCTATTTTGAGTAAAGATATAAAAAATTATTAAAAAAAAAAAAAAAAAAAAAAAAACTGAAAAAATTGAACCACATTACCACAAAAATCGTCTTTACAGATGAATATACAAGTGGTAAACTGGTCGGATGCTGCCTGGCTCTTGCGCAGATATTAAGCATCTCTTGTTTCAAATGTTTAAAATTAGATTTTGGTGGATCTTGCTCATATATTTAAGCCTGGTACCGTTTGTTTAAGACAACTTAAGTCTTTTTTTTTAAAAAAAAAAAAAGCTATCAAACCAGTCAATTTTTTAAATAATAATAATAACGAAATGATAATCTTGAATTGCTTTAAAATACTCTAATATTTATTTCCTCTAATAAAAAATACAGTTTTAAGTTAAGTGAAATTTTAACTTAATGTTTAATTCAAAAGTTATTTGAATGAGGTGCCTGTTATTTACTTAAAAATGTAAATACTTACATTATTTTTTACTCTATTATTCTGTCAGTATTAAGGAGTTTTTTGTCTAAATATCTGAAGAATTGACAAATAACGTGTTAAACCTGGGCAGATCCCAACAACATTATTTTTGTTTTTTGGAAATGAAAAGGCTTAGGTAAGAAAGATTTAGTAAAATTAAATAATTCTTAATCCTTTTGGAATTGCTCAAAGAGCATACATAACTATTGGCATTATTGTAGCTTTCTTGTGCCATAACTATTCGATTTCAATGTATTAAGTCATTGTACTTTTCTTCTTCTTTGATATACCGCCAGGAATTGCCAGACCAATGGACGAAACCGTTTCTGATTTTCTTTTTTTTGTCTGACAATTTTGTGATTTAGATATTTTGTCAGTTTACATTTTAAGATTTTATATAATTTTAAACTTTGTCACTTTCCATTTTTTTCAGTGTTATTTTCCGAAAAGCCTTTTAAAACATGAAAATCATATTGTTTTGATAGAAATTTAGGTGAATCATAATTGACGCCTTTTGTAATACATCTGAACGATTCTGTTGTAAGCAGAGGGTCGAATGTTTTTTTTTTTTTACCTTTTTATTATCACGAAGCTTATTCTTTGCTGTCAGAGCTAAGTTTTCAATCATTTGTTGTGAAGATTTTGTTAAAATTAATGTCAGACATCTATAATGAAACTAATAATAACAATAATAATAATAATAAATTTTAAATGCTTACTATTATTTAACTTTCTACAGTTTCGTTAATATATCATTTCAGCACAAAAATAAAGAACTAAGCTAATGATTTTCTTTGCCAGTCTTTATTTTAATTCTGTGTCCTTAAATCAAAACGTTGTATCTCAATCTTTTGAAATTCCCCATATGTTTATTGGAAGCGAAATCGTGAGATACTCTTTTGAGGTCCTCGACATATGTTGCACCGTTCTACGCCGTTTCTCATGCACAGGATTGATTACTTAGTGACTTGTAACTGCGATCATATGTATTAAAACCAGTATTCGTGGTGACAAGCAATTGAGGTTCGACTCTTTCTTTAAGCAAAGCGTCCTAGAACCTCAACCTACAACCATAGAAGCCACTGCTATACAGAAGCAACTTCAAATAAATGAAGAAATAATTGTAATCGGAAGAATTTTTTAAAAAATATTTTTATTTTCATTAATAATTTCTTAATGTATTTCCTTGTTATTACTTAACAATTACCATAAATTATATTACATTACAATTTAATGTAAAACACGTATTTCCTGTTTAAATCTCCATACACTTCAACATAAACTCGAGTTTAAATTGATCAGAAATGTATCTCCCATATAATACAATATTAATAAATAGGAAATGAAACACAGCACTTGAAGAAAAAGTGAAATTGCCTCTCTGATTGGATTATGGGAAGGAATTGGGAACGGCCGTTTCGTCCTTCTACGGACTCATCAGTCAAGTGCTCTGTTCCATTTCCTATTTACTAATTCATCAGCACGTTAAATTTCTTTTCTTAATACAATATTGTTCAATGAATGATCGATGTCTGATACAATGTTTCGATGTATTTTTTTTAAGAATATAACTACAGTATTTCGTATATCGAGAACTCCCTGTACTCAGATCTTAAGGGGTAAATGATGATCCGATTGATTTGATAGACAGACATATATGAACCAGTAAAGCTTTCTTTCTTATAGGAAACAAGCTAGGAATAATATTAAATTGAGTAAAAATTTGTTTCAATGTTTAGAAGCTAAAATGTCATTGAATTGAGGTTGCGGTGATGGGGTCGCTTTTGGTGGGGCTTCGCTGTAAAACTTTGGTGATATACAGTGAAGCGTCTTTTCTGTAGTAGAACTAATTTTTTAAAATAAATTATTCAGTTTTTTTTTTTTTTTTTTCCATTTCCTAAAAAAAAAAGGTTTTGGAAAAAGTTCCAGATTAGGCTTAACTGAGCGTCAGAAGAATACAACTTAAAACAGCCTTTCAAATTTAATGTTTCTCTTGTGATTTCCCAAAAGAAAATTAGAATCTTAAAAATATGGCTTAAATGAATTTCCAAATAAGAAAGAAGATTCCAAACTAAAGAAACGTATTTGTAGCAAGATCCTTTATTCCCTGCGAAATCCTTAATCTGAAGTTTTAAGTTAAATGATTGATTAATTAAAAAAAACATATAAAACAAAAGGAATAAAAATTACATTATAGCTAAAAAAGAAAAAGTAAATTAAGATATAAAAGATAACTACTTTTTTTTTTAGTGGATGGCACGAAAACGAAAATTTTAAAATTTTGTTATTTGGCAACTTGGGGACTTGTTGCCATGGAAACTTCAACGAATGAGGGATAGAATGGTTTAGGGATCGTTAAATGAGATGGAGGATAATAAGAATGATGAAAAGATAGATGAGTTGGGGACAATGAAATAGAAAAACATAAACTGCAAAAAGGTTTCTTTGGGTTTCTTTAATGTGGATTAAAAACAATTTTTTAATCTCAGATCGGTTTGGAGGTTTTTTTTTTTTGGTTGAACAGATCGGTTTGGAGGTTTTTTTTTTTTTTTTTGGTTGAACAGATCATGGAATTATCAGGGAATTTTAAAAGAAATTGTTCATGAAATCAGGGAAAAATCAGGGAATTTTTTTATTCAGATTTTGTAGACACCCTGTATATGTTGTCTGAATAGCTATAATACTAAATAACTCAATTCGCTTTGCAAGATGAAAGAAAATAGGCTAAAATAGCTTTTCCTTTCTTTCATCTTGCAAAGTGAATTGAGTAATTTGATGCGGTTTAAGAATTTGACAGTAAAGTTTATGTAAGAGATTTATATTCCATAAGTCCTAGGAATATAATAAATAAATTAATCTTTTTATATTGTTTATTGGAAAATTAAGATTTTGGATTAAAAATAGAACTATCTGCATTAATTGTAATCTTCTTTGCTAAAACAGATTGAAATGGATAGGAAATAATTATCAGTTGGCTTTTAAATAACCCAAATATTCCATTGAAATCTCAAGAAAATTTACAAGTAATGTTTAAGATGTATTTGTCTTTTAAATTCTGTAATAGATCTGTTAGAGTGAGGTCGTAGAGTTTGAATTCTATTGGAGTCTATGGTTGTGTTTAATTAGAGGCCTTAGAGTGTAATCGAAGACCAATAGAGAAGAATCAAATGACATCTCGCGCTTGCAATGGAACTTTGATAAATAGCGGGCGTCCAATCCGTTCATTCCAACTCTTTGGAGGTCAGAGTTCATGGCAGAGAAGATGGATCCTCCCTGACATTTCGATCGAATTTGTTTCATTTGCCGCCGTTGGATTTCACTTGTCGCTTGGTTGGGAAATTGCCTGTGACCTTCGTGACCTCATAAGATATTTGTCACCATAGAGAGTCTTTTGGTTGCTGATGGGTTCTCTCGTAGATCTCTCGCTACGTGAAATCTAATAAACCCGGGTCGCCTATTAGCAGTCGCTCGTCAGTATCTCTTCAAGTGCATTATTCTAGACAGTCAAATAAAATATCTCAGTGTTAGGAAATGGTGGAAAGAACTCGGACAGTCAAAATTGAGTGCCCACACCTCTAGGATGAGCTTACGTTCTCGTAACTGTGGCAACAACCGTTTCAAATTTTTATGCATGTCGTTCTTTCTATCAGGTCACCACAACAAACGAATATTACTAATTAAAATTCATTTTAGGGAGTTCTATTAGAAACAAAGCAAGCTTGCATTGATAGCACTGCACACTTGGCACCCAACTATGATACATATAAATCTGTTATCAACTTTAACTCCACAGAATCACTGAAACTTATACTTTATTTCTCTTAATTTCTGTTTTAAAAACTTAGATTAATAATTGGAATTTGTAAAAAGACAGAAAAAAAGGCGCCAAATTCCAGCGTATGGTCTTGTCCTACTTCGACATGTCTTTCTTAACATCTACAGTCGTCTTTGACTGTATGTGGATAATCAATTTCCCAAATGTTCTATATATTTTTATTATCGAAATGACAGTTTTTTGTGAAAAACTTCTACATTTTCATTGCAAAACTGAATAAGACGATTCTTACCATTTTTTTTATTTCTCTTCAATAATATTCAAAAACATTTTAAATCTTTTCAGTTAGACTTACTTTATCCAAGACAAATTTTCAGGGAATTTCTTTGTCCATTTGAAAACAAAGACTTTTCCATAGCAATGCTTTTCTTTTAAAATATAAAACCATTCTTTTCAAAAGAACGTTCGAAAGGAATGATTTTATTTCTTCTTTGTGTTCGACTGTTTGCAGATAACTCTTTTATTCTCCACTCCTTATATATTAGGTTTAGGTTTATTTAATCGTAAAAAGAAAATCCTTTTTGTGTTAAAAAAAAAGGTGTTTCACTTATTTTATAATCAGATATACATAATATGTACGGAATCGTGTGTAAGCAGCCTGTCCACTTTTTAAGTAAAATTCGCTACTGTAATTGAAAATTATTGCAGTAATCTCAGATTAATAATTACTGCGAGTGATTAGTATAAGAGGATTGAGATTGAGTAACTATCTTTCACTGGCATTTTGTTTGGTATCAAGTTTAGATATCGCAAACGTTAGATACTGCAAATATGTCAACTAAGGTTCAATTCAATAGAATTACGAAAGGGATTACATAGTTCTTTTTTTGTTTGGTAGTGGTATGCAATATTGTTGAAGAATGTACTTCGAATCAGAACACAGTACGCATCACCCTCTATAACTTAATTAGAATACCTGCATTTAGTCTAAAACCGATGGAAATCTGTTTGCATTGTTGTGATTGGTTGGAACGGCTGGCTGGATAATGTCTGCGGCCTTAACATTTTCGTCAATGTTAGATTTCAGTGAGATCTTGTTACAAGACATATCCTTATATCAAGAAAAGAACTCTAGAAAATGAAAGTTTCTGCGATTTATATAAAGACATAAGATTTGAATATTTAGAAAGGTCAGTAATAAAGAATATCGAATTATTAAGAATTATTAATGGACAGCATTATCAAAACCAGAGAAAGATACGACTGTCCTTATTTTCATTTTTGATTGAAAATGCGACACTCAGTGGCGAAGACAAATAATAATCAATTTCAAACAAATGCACAATCAAATAAACAATCAAACATAATTAGTTTATTATTGTGGATTGAAGTACAGGTACAATAGAACCTGGATTGTCTGATCTAATTGAAGACAGATAATAGAGGATTTCGAAAAAAAACCGTCATGTTTACCAAGTGATAGGACATCGTGTATTCCTATGGGAAAAAAGGGAAAAAATAAAAATAATGCCATTTTAACAAACTGTGGTAAACAGTTTCTTTTCCAAACTTCTAAATCCTATTTCCCTTGCACCTCCCCATATTGTCTATTTTGAAGTCATTCACCACTATCTCTTCCTCTTTGTCCTTTTCGAACTTCGTCTCCAATACTATATGATTTAGCGTTTGCAACGTTACACAAGAAAAAACAAAATAGACCGTGGCTAATGAATAACCAGCAGTAAAGGTTGATTATTACAACCTTACATTAACTTCAATTAGACATTAACTTTCATTCTGTTTTTAGCCTCTTCATTTCAATGTATAAACACATTTTGGGACAAAATATCATTTCTGATGACAGTACAATCTATTACCACTTCTGTATCTTACGGATGAAATTAAGGCCACCACACATGGATGATTGATGAAATTTTATATACAAATTAAAGATTACGCGAGATCTTTCGGAGTGATCGACACTCCCTCTTCAGGTTAGCTAATACAATATTTACAATATAATATTAATACAATACAATATAATACAATCCAATATTAATACAATACAATATAATACAATACAATATTAATACAATACAATATAATACAATACAATATTAATACAATATTGTAAATATTGTATTAGCTAACCTGAAGAGGGAGTGTCGATCACTCCGAAAGATCTCGTGTATTCTTTAATTTGTATATAAAATTTCATCAATCATCCATGTGTCGTTGCCTTAATTTCATCCGTATTATTATAAACACACGTTAAACCTACAAGAACTTCTGTATCTTCCTTACAATTTATTATAAAATCCCAGTTGAACTGAATAGTCATGGATGTAGGTGTTAACTTAAGATCTGTTTTTGAAATACTGAATTTTCAACATACCTTCAGAAAAGTTCAAATCATAATTTAAAAGTTCAAATCATAAGGAAAATTTGCAACTTTGATATTTTGGAAATTTAAGCTTTGTTTAAATTTCGATTAGTTTGCGTTTATTAATTCACTGAGAAAACTGATAAATATACTTACATTACGTAACAGCCACTGATATCCATTTTCAGGTACTTCGTCCTGAATTAATATTTGTGAATGAGTATCTTGTCATCCAGGAAGAAGCAACCCGACTGAATGGCAGGGATTTTAATATTTCTCAGAGGGTTTTTTTCCCCCCTCACCTGCTGCTTTTCACAGAAACATCAATAATTCAGTGAACTCAAGTGGCTTCACAAGAAGAGTTTTTCAACAGATTGAAGGTGGCAAATTGGTGTTTACATAAGGCTAAGTGGTCAACTGCGTGTTAAGGTGGAACTCATTATGGTTTCACTGCATAACACAAGCAAGGAATTGCCTGAGCAAAAATATTTAAATCTGATGAGATTTTGGCTTTGATAAGAATTCATTTTTTTATTCAGTAAAATAAGACATAGTAGGCGAGTCAACTTTCGAAAACTGCATGGTAAGACCCAAAAAATACTTCAATGAAAGTAATAGAAATTATTAAGATATATTATTGTTATTTCTGTGGGCCTGGTAGGTTGGCTGCGCGTTGGAGGTTCGCGGGATCGATTCCCGGCCTCGGCAGGAGGGCGGGGATTTTTACGCGTTCCATTCTCTTCCAAATGGGCCCTACGACATACCCAGCCCTCTGTAGAATGGGTACCGGGTTTCTTTCCCGGGAGTTAAAGGCGGGTGGGCGTCAGGCTGACCTCCCGACCTCAAGCTAGTCCCGTTAGGTCATGCAATGTCGGGAGCCTTACCTCCCGCTACCCCCAAGGCCTGTTCAGGCCTGTAGTGGGATACTTTAACTTTATTATTATTTCTATAATTGTTTTAACTTTTCGTAAATTGTTATTTTTTCGATCTCTTAAGTTCAATTTTTCTATTAAAATCAAAGTTATTCGGTAATTTTTATCTGTCATTTTATCAGTTATCTATTTAAATCATTTTTGACTTGTCGCCATTGTTCTTCAACAGTAAACATTTTTTTGTTGTAAATAGATTTTTTTGCACTTTTTTGCACGAACAGACCTGCATTAAAATTGCATTTAAGCTTTTTTGGTTCTATCCCTTTTCTGATCTCAGTTGCAGATTAAGGGTTATTAAATAAATCTAAAATAGCCTAGGTATTAGCTGCCATGAGAATATAACGACAAGAAGATGATTAGAGTTAATCTAACATGCGGAGTTTTTTGTTCATTTATGTTATAACGTCTTGTTATCGAATCAACGTTTCATGTTTCAAAGTCTGATCATCTGAAAGCAAAGAAACTTATTAGTGAATAAGTTAAGGAAACACACACATGTATATGAAAACAGATTGCACACTACCACAGTGCAGAGGTTTCCATGGTGATAAATCCCGGTCCTGTGGTAACCATTGGCTGCTTCAAATGCAACTGATTTCATCAGTGGCTTCAAAATACGATTGATATGAAATTTTGCTTTGATATCTGTTCCATTTATTACTTTACTATAATCAAATGTTTAGTAATATCAGTCATTTAAGCTATTCAATTCAAATTTACATTAAGGTATACGGTGCTATTTTATTCAAAATTGTATATCTTTCTCATGATGTAGATTAGGTCTAAAATCGGAAGGAATTTTTCATTTTGAAGAAATATAAAACCAAATAAATAAAGGGACTGGCTTGAACCAAAGGCTGTAAAAACATTTAGCCACTACATTCGAAATTTTTATTTTCTTTTTGGTAGAAATTCTGTAAGCGTCTATGAAGAATTGTGGCGCTCTAGTTGTGAGTTGTATCGTTATATCATTCGTAAATCTGATGAAAAGCAAACGCATATGGGAGGAAGTTGACTCGGAGATCTTCCGGGCTTGGCATCGACTCATTCTCTGTAATCATATCGATCGTAGTGACTGTCACTGCACTACAAGACACATGGGCAACACACTGGCGAGACTAACCGATCGACTCCACCAATGACGTCAGTGCTGACGTCAGTTGCGAAACTTTACGATTGGTTAGAAACTTGTAAATAGCAGACAATTATTTTAATTCCGTTATTTCAAAATAAAAGACAATATTGTTATATAGAGACAAGCCTTATTTATTTCATTGCCTTTGTAGAATTCAGTGGATAATCTCTAAAAACATTTTAAAGAATAAGCAAACATCACTAGCTAATTTCTGTAAGTGTATTAAGTACTTAAGCAATCTGAATACAGTCGAGCTCATTTGGGAAAATAAAATCTATTATTTCGCAAACTATCAATTAAAAATTGACCTCTCATTCTATTATCGACTTATATTTTTTTTTTCTGACTATATTTTCTGTATTTTTTTTTGATTGGATGTTTTGTTTTCATTTTAGAAATAATAGGTTATCCATAGATCACTGAGGATTTTTTTAGTTGTGATTAAATATGATGAAAGTGTGGAGTAGTTTTATATTTAATTAACTTACTAATGAATCACGCAAGCGCAATTCAAACTAAAAAAAAAACTTATTTTAAAAATAAATGTATTGATTTATTTGTAACATACTTGGTGCTGGGTTTTTTTGTTCTTTTTTGAGCCATTGTGTTAAAGCAGTTAACGCCATTTTCGCCATAATGGGTGAAATTTTTGCACAGTAATATGTCGAGAAATGGACTTCAATCTAATGGATTTTTCTGGAATTATACAAATGATGTTGCCCTTTTAAAACATAAACGTGCCCATTTTTTTAATAGAATACAAGTAACCTTAACCAAAAACACAAACCTGATCTTAAATTGAACTTAAATTGTCCAATCAAATGGCATAATTTTAAAAGTTCGTTATTGTTTAATACACAAATATAAATCGGAAAAAAGATTGAATAGGTGAAATAAGGAACGGGTTTTGTTTGTTTTTGGTATTTTTTGCACCTGTGTTCTTATCATTAACATATAAAATTCCCAGCACTGTCACTCCGCACGATGACACCACTTGGTGTTTTACTCTGAACTTTTCATTCCATTTATGCTATGAATTTCAGTTTTAAATAATTAATGTCATTCCAGTAGTGTTTTGTAGATTTCTATTTCTACACCGCCATTTTTTTTTTTTTTGTCATTTATATCGAAATCACTTTCACAGGTAAATTAGATTTCCGGCAAAAAATACTGCAATTACAAGACAATTGTGTTACCTGTAAAAAGTTTTATATAAAAGCATAACGAAGGCGATTTTCGAACGCTAATGTTAATGAAGTCACGCCCTCAGTTATGACCCGATATATGACTAAACATACCTCTAATGTTGTACATACAGCACATACATATGAATACAATGATTTTATTTTGTTTTCATTTGTAAAATGTAGATTTGTTTATTTTATATTTAATATAAATATCAATGTAAATAGTAAAGATCCTTATTGTACGAATGGATTTTTTTTACCATAGAATAGAATTTCGTTTCCAATCGAACATCCGACTCTTAATAGACATTCCTTTCCAGTGAAGGTGTTACTATGGTTTTTGTACCGATTGATGAAAATAATTCAGCCACTTGGACGGATATTAGGGAGAGTTAATAGAAAATGGGACAGCTTTCAGTAAATCCATGATGTTTACCAAATAATTGCCTCTATTGACTTTGAAGGGTTCCGTGCTGTTTTAGTAAATCTTTCTTAATTTATGACAAGCAGGTAAAGTAATTTACGTCTTGATGTCTAGCCTCGTCAAAATGTCTCCTCTGGGAGTAATTTTATCTTTTTTTAACCCAGAATCTCATCTGTCGTTGTCGAATCAAACGATGGTTTGATTATATTGTCATCATTCTCTTGTGAGCTATTGATGGCGAGAATAAATAAGTTCATTAAGATTGAGATTAGTTTATTACACCTACATTTACTTACAAACTAATCATTCCAAACCTCTTCATTTCTTTTTTTTTTCCCCTCTTTTTCACTTAAGGTACCCCAAAATTCACGAATTCGGAACTTGTGATAGATTGCTTTACATTAAGTGGATGATATTCCCTAAATTCTAATTTGGATAATTTTATTTTATTTCAGCATTTCTTTCTTTTCTTTTTTAGATAAGCTTGGAAACACTATGGAATTGTAACCTCGAGTACTGTCTAATAAATCCTATTTATAACCTGATATATGATTTATGACCTTTAAATGTCAAGTCATCAATTTGAGTCTCCAATTGGAGGTATTTACTGTGCTTGTTGTTACTTCTGTGTCTGAGCGAAACAGCACTACTTCGGATGCTATTCATAAGGATTCACGACGTTCGTACAGAAAAATCAAAATTTTGTCTTTCCTCCAAATGACGTAATTGTCTCAAACAACTGATCGAGTTCAAACCTGCGTGTTATTAAGCTTTATCTCTAACTTTATAAGAAACTTGATGATTGTAGCTATTAATAATCATTAAAACGAGTAATAATTTAAAAATCTAATCTCAAGATAACTCACAAACTGTACGCGTTAGAGATATTAAGTTTTAGAGGTTGCTAGATTCTGACAAGGGATATGTTAATTTTGATTGATATTCGATCAAATGGCAAACAATTTGCCCAGTTACGTTGCCGACAAAGTGTAATAATTGCTTTTCTAATATTAGAGACTTCAAATTGTTAAATGGTAGTTAAATGCTATGAAATTTGATATCCTGTTGATTTTATAAGAAATTGGACCCAGAGGGGCTGGAATCTATCAAAATAGGAATCTGCCATTCTCATGATAAATAAAAACAGATTACGTAAAAACCTTTAAAATTTATTATCACTATCTTTTGTTACAACTTTCTTGTTCATCTGAGTATTCGAACGTTGGCATGTCAACTATAATAACAAGCGAATGATTTTTCTTTTAATTAAGGGAGTATTCATAAAGCAAAATAGCTTTATGAAGAATTAGAATGTAAAACGATTTGTTTGTTTTTTTTTTCCCTAGAAAAAACTTGAAATAAAAGTCCAAAAATTGTTAACTTTGAATTTATAGGTTGAAACAATGCATTTCTAATATTGAATAAATAACTACTGCATTACGCGACTTGTTATTTTATAATCTGAGGTCCTCATTACATCGTCTCGTGGATTAATCTCATTCAGTCTCAAATGCTATTACCGTAAATAAGGCAACGAAAAAAAAAAAACCCAACCTTTTTTTTTTTTGGCGCAGATGTTGTTGTCAAAATGCTGTAGACCAGCAAAAGCGTTGAATGGAAAACAGGTTGAAATTCCTTTAACGCAATTCAATAGATTCGTCGATGCTTATCATCAAAGTGTCTTTAGTCTGAATGTTGTTCCGCAAGTTATTCATTTATTGCAGTTGTTAAGTTCAAAAACACTTTTCTAAATTACACTTTGTGTATATTTTATATTTACTTAGAATCTTTGAAATATTCTACCTGATCCGCATTTTGCAGAAAAATTGCAGAAGTAGACAATATTTTCTCTTTCACAGAAATGATTTTCACTGAACTTCACCTTGTCGTAAAGAGCATTTCTTTAATTATTTTTGTTTCTTTGGTTTTTGTACTTGTTGTTATATCCAGGGTGTTACTTAACTACCACAAGATATCACAGATTTCGTCTAATTTTCGTAATGACCGAGAGGTCATTATATATTTATATATTTATTTATTATATATATATATTTATATATCTATATATTTATTGGAAAGGGAAATAAATCGATTGAAAACTGCTTAGTGGACGCGACCCCGCACAATTTGCAATCTATCAAACGCTTGTGTTGTTAAAAATGACACTACTATTGTTTAGCGCGCAATCAAGCGTGCTATCATTTTCTCAAGTCGTTGTAATTCAAGGGTCAAGAACCATTTCAAGCGATATCCATATTGAGTTCATTTAGTATGTATAAAAAAAACCCGTTTTGCACCATTCGGACGATTCTGAAAACTGAATTGAGGGTTCGAGAGCATCATTAGTACTCAGCGTAGACGATTCAGTGTAAATAGAACCTAATTTTGATCAATTAATATTATTTTCCTGACCCTGTCAATAACAATCTGAAGCAGAGTGGTCTTGGCTGGAAGTCGGATTTTTCCCCAAACCTCCACGCCATGCGGCTCCAAATCCTAGTTTGGATGTTACATACATGCACACGAGAACCATAATAGCTCCTTTCCGGGGTCAATAAAAATATTAGAACCAAGCTATTTTAGAATGCAATGCTTATTAAAATATGTAACTCCACTGAGGTAACTCCAAACTATATATCTTAGAAATTCTGAAAATTGGTTTTTTGATCCTTTTGATTTGGTAGATATAGGATCAGTAGATAAGATAAACAAAAACAAAAAAAAAACTGCCGAAATGCATTGCTATGAGATCATTAATTTATTTAAAAATGCCATCTTAACAATAGATCAATGTTTTGTAATTTATTTACTAAAACCTGGCTCCTTTTAATTTTAATAAATTTGAGCCCTTTGAGAGCCAAGACTAGAAATTTCCAAATCTCGAGGTGTACCAGCTATACCTGATCGTTACTAAGCATTCTTCTTAATTCTTGATTATGATACCTCGATGAATGAGGTTAAACTATCATTCCTTATCTTCACCAGAAGTTTAACAGCGCATGAGGTAATACTCCTGCGATCACCATCCGAACGGAAGTGAGCAGATGAATGAGATATATTAAAAAAACAGTTGCTGAAATTTGTCTTTATTGTAGGAAAAACAAAAAACAAAAACATTTCGAAATCGAAAACTTGAGAAGTTTGCGAAGTGATTTAGGTTCGTGATGCGATCGTAAAACCTTACATCAGGTGAGTTAACATTAGAGCTGGTAAATATGAAGTTAAGTTGGTTGAGGGTCAAGATCGGATAATCGGATAAGTTACTCGTCCATTAGAGACTTTGAATGAAGAGAACTCTCGCTGAATTATCGTGGGTTACGACGTTGCTCCAACTGGTATCTCGTCGGTTAGATTTAGATCTTTTATTTTTCTCTTTGCACTTCCAAGTTTTAAAGATGGCTTCTCAGTGGAAATGTTGAGACGTTGACTTATTCCCTGTTATTTGTGTAGCAAAAACGTGAGCACAGAGAAGAATCCATCGTCTCTTAACTCATTTAATTTCGAGGCCTTGGAGACATTTTAATTTTCTTATCTTTCAAAAAAATTCTTGCTGTTGTGTATGCATCACGCTAAAATGACCTAACCAGCTTACTTGGAACTCGATAAAAGTCATATTAATGGTAAGAGTTCTTTAGGAAAATTTAATGCTATTAGTCTCGTCATCCCCCCTCCCCCTCCTCCAAAAAAAAATCTGTTTCTTTTATTCTGGAGATTATGTAAATTAAATTAGCAGCTAAGAATGCTGCAATTAGTAGGTAATTTTACTATGTGTAAAAAAACAATGATTAAAAAGACGAATGAAGGCGATTTTTCGAACGCTAATATTGCCACGCTCTCAGTCATAACATAACTAAACTTACATCTAATATTGTTATGATCAGTGATTTGGTTCTGTTGCCATTTGTACAATAGAGATGTGTAGGTTTTATATTTAACATAAATGTCATGTTAGACAGCAAAAATGCTCTTATTTGTACGAATGGACTTGTTTTCTGGGGTTTTTTTTTTCTTGCATAGAATTTCGTTTCCGATCGAACATCCTATTCTTAAGACATTCCTTTCCAGTGAAGGTGTTGCTATGGTTTTTGTACCGATTGATGAAAATAATTCAGCCACTTGGACGGATATTAGGGACAGTTAATAGAAAATAGGACAGCTTTCAGTAAATCCTTGCAGGCAATGATGTTTACCAAATTGACTGTTGAAGGGTTTCGTGTTGTTTTATTAAATTTTTCCTAAGTTATGAAAAACAAGTTACGTAATTTTACGCGTTAACTTATATATTCTAAGCCTTTAATTTAAGGAAAAACAAAGATCTGGTTAAATATTTAAGAGAAATTATATGATTATATGAATTAATAAATTCCTGCACAAAAACTAAAACAATAATTTATAAGAAAAAGTATTCCATAAAATCAGAAAGAGCTGGAATAGCCAGCCTTTACTGTCTTCTATTTATTTATTTTAGTTAGTAATTAGAATGCACGTCTACGAGATCTTTAAAAGCTATGTCTGAGTTTAAGATATACAATACACAATATATTTGAACAAAAGTAAGTATTTTTAACAAGATTTCATGATTTACTGTTTAGAAGGTTTTCAGACAAACAGAACTTCATTAAAATGCGATAATATTAATATTTAATTCTTACTTTGTTATATGTTGTTTTCTTAAATGGCGTATCTCTTGTTTTGTTTGTTTAAAATTGCTTATTTGAATTTGTTTACTTGTCTCTTCAGCAACGGACAAAGGCTAAATTACCATAAACCTGAGGAAGAATGGGACGTAATAAAGTGTGGAAATATTGTGTATTAAAATATATAAAAAACATTAGTAGAGGATCGAAGGAACTGATTTTTCTTCTTTTTCTTCTTAAGATTGTCTAATGGCCTTCTCAAAAATTGATCTTTAGTATAGAATTTCAGTTCTTTAACAAAAACAATTGAGATAAATTAAATTTAAAAAAAAAACAAAAAAAAAAAAACATTTATTCGTAATCTACAAAAATCATAAATAAAGACGTCTCGTAAAAGAAATAGAATGACTTTTATTAAGGTAAAA
Source organism: Thereuonema tuberculata (assembly GCA_023159025.1). NCBI lineage: Eukaryota > Metazoa > Arthropoda > Chilopoda > Scutigeromorpha > Scutigeridae > Thereuonema > Thereuonema tuberculata. The sequence goes on from JAFIDM010005346.1 coordinate 5,238,432, forward strand.
ATGCAGGTTTTTTTTTAGGCCTTCCAGCTGTCTTAGATCTAGAAGTGACAGCTTGTCAATTCCAATACGATTACCTAAATGAGGTCTCGCTTGGAGCCCCTTTGATATTGAATCACATGATTGCAATGGATGTTTGTGAGAGGCTATATATTTTTTTTTTTTTTAGGCAAATTATTGTTCGCAAAATGTAAACCAAAAAAATGCAAAGATTAAAAAAAAATACAAAAAAGCAAACCTGCCATCCCTTTGTTTTACTTTGAAATTATGTATTATTAATTTAGGCTCGTACATCGTGTGGAATCAAAAATAAATCAACGACAATACTTACCATGGGATTTAGTCGATGTTGCAATCGCAAAATGAATCGCGTAAAACGAATCCATTTTAAAATGCCGTTGAATAGGTAGTTTTTGATTACATGCAGATATAACTCGACTTATACGGGATTACGTTCCGATCAGATGGTTGTAAGTCAAAGATGATATATACGTAGCCAGATGTACAGTACACAGTACAATACTAAGTCATATATATCATGTGTGAATTAACTTTTTTAGATATTATGTAACATTCAGAAATATTGCAAATATGTAATTGTTATTGAAAATAATGTGTGGTATAGTACATGTACACTATCTAAAATCCATAGTATAGCAATAATAACTTCAGTGTAGGCCTACATATATATAGCGATTGAGTGTGTAAAGTTAATAATCTTATCCTTTGAAAAAAATTAGGATTTTATTTTTTTGGGAGTGAGGCCCAAGACAAAACAATTGTAATTCTACTTTGTGTTGATCTATAAATAAGAATTGTATCTAATATTAAGAAAATCGATCCAGTTGATTTAATCGATGGACAAACAGATAGACTGTTAATTGAACAGTAAAACCTGATCATATCTCAGTCAAAAGACAGTCATATGTGGTTGTATGTTTCGTGGCTTTCTAGGGGTCAATGAAAATATATTGGTAGGACTAAGAATTCTTTTAGGTGTCCATCACGAAGTAGGGATTGGGGGAGAGGTCAGTTTTGAAGGACGAGGAGACGGGGACTCATATTATATAAATTGAACCTTCTAGATGCATCCTATCAAATTTTAAGGAAATCAATACAATCTTTGAATTGTATGTTTGGATTGATGTTTCGAGGGTGCGTTTTTGAAGAGTAAAGGTCTAAATAATCGTGCCAATGTTTTAATTTTATGTAATATCAGACATAAGAAACGACCAAAATTTGAAGAAAATCTGCCTAACTATTTTAGTGAGATGCCCGTACAAACAGAGAGAAGAAAAATGTTCAAGTGGAACATTGGATTTCGTATGCTCACTCAAAAATATGTAGAACTCATATCATCTACATCTTAGAACTTAAACGTCCCTTAGAACTGTTCTATTGTCTGACTAATATAATGTCTGGTTTCCTCATTGTCCCTTCTCCACCCCAATCTCTCCATCCTTTTTTCTTTTATGGAAAGTAAAAAGTGCATTTATCATTTGTGAATGACAGTCAGGGATATTTACTGGTTCACAGGATGAGTCGTAAATTGGGTCGATTGGATTGTCGAATCGTGCATCCGAGGTGAAACAAAGTGCAATTCGCCCGCGATGTAAACGGCAGTGGCTTATGAGTTTCAGAAGGTGATTTTTATGCTGGTGCTCTCTGCTTGTGCCAGGTGGTGATAAAGTCGAGTCATATCATCAGTTTTCACTTAGCCGCTTGGCGCACCGCCAGGTATTTCTTCTTTACATCCGGACTGACGGAAGCCATTTTCCATCTTGGAAGAGAAAGCGAGCTCTGGGCGTAGGAGGGGGCACTCATTTCCATTCCACGATTACAGTAATTGCTAATAGTTATAATGTTTACAGGACTTCCGCGAATTTCGCTGCGTATTTTATGAATGTCGAACGAGTTTAAAGAAGTCCTTGCTGTCTGTCATTTGCAGTGAGAGCGGAGATTATCCCTGCGTGGCTTATTCGGAGCGTCGTTGTCCGGATCGGCTTTCGGTTATCCAGACCGTAAAAGAGTTCGGGGAATTCAAGGCAAACGCTTATATTTCGTCAACGTACTACGAAGAGTGAACAGAACAAAAAAACAAAAAACAAAAAAAAACCATGCTTTTTTTTACGGAGCTCAAAGTTAATAGACTCCAACCAGGGAGAGAGTCTATTGAAGATTTATAGACTAGAATGGTTAGGATGGCAAACGAGATTGTAACTATTATCTAATGATTAATTACTTAAATTATTGGGTCTTGTTTTCTAAAGCTCAGTAATAATTTTTGATTTAAGATTAATCACAAATAGCATTTAATTATGGTCTTTGTGATATCTCAAGATCTATGTTCGAATCCTAGGTGATGTTTGGATGTTTCCCCTTTGCCTCTGTCAGAGGAACAGAAGTCATATTTGCATATTTTGTTTCACGATGGATCCTAGGATCATTTTAAATTTCAAAATGAAATAATTCCAGTCGCAAGCTCATAAAGAACACTCTTCTTTGATTCATTAAAATCTTATATACTGATATTTTTAATTGATGATGATGTATGGACTTTAATTTCCCAACTGATTGATGATGCTTTGCCTTCGATAATAAGATAATCAATAAATAAAGTCAACATGAAAACATTGCTGTAATATCTTGGCCAACCTAAAATCCAGATGCAACTTTGAGAATCTTAAAACTCAAACAATTGCGTCTCTTATTTTAAAAGTTCTCAGTTCGTTGTCTTAAGAAGTAGCCTAGTATCAATAAATCTTTGTAGCAATGTTTACTTAGGATGGTAAATATTTGTCTCTAAGAAAGGTTTTTAAAACCTTAGAAAAAAAATGTTAATATTATATCAGCTGAAAGGAACAGCTTATTCTTAATTCCACTCGTGTCCTTTCAAAATAACAACGACTGTTAAAACTTAAGAGCTATTTTTCCAGTATTAGCCTTACAGGTTATTTAAAACTTCTGAGTTTACAATTTAATCTCACAATAGATCTAAGATTCAAGATCTAAGATTGATCGCTTGCTTACAATGGTTGAATGAGATGTACGCTGCTTTTAATTTACTTAAAATAAATCCTTCATTGAAAAATAAGTTAAAAATCAAAACTATATTAAAAGACCGGAATTAACTAAGTAATTGTGTGGACCAAATCAGAAAAGATACATTTATGTGAGTAATGTGTTTTTAGTCAATTATTTTGTATTGTAAATGCTGTTTGTAAATGAATTGACTTTATCTTCCCTAGAAGTTCTCATCTTAAAGCTATAATATTTGAAAGATTGGAATGTTACTGGATCGAGGTATTTCGTGAAAACAGGAAATCAATAGGGAATGAGGTTACCATAGCAACGACCATTGTTTATTGTTATTAGTTTGGTAAAATGATGCTGTACCCTGTTATGTGTGTGTTTTCATTAGAACTCTTAGGGATATTCATCAAGGTTATTTCTATAGGAATATCCAGGTATGGAATCATCTTCTCAGGAATTGTTGTTAACAGAGGAAGTGACTTTTAGGAACCGGAAGTTCTACTTATAGTTAGAAGAGCTCAAAGGACTGCAGTGTAGGCATCTTATTTCATAAACTTTTGAAATCACCTATTTCAGGAATTTTACAGTTGCTAGGCCGGTGTTATTAAGGTAATATAGAAGATAGAGAAATTCAAGGCAAACCCTCATAAAAAAAAATTAGGACACAATTTTACTAACAAAAATATGCAAGTCGTTCTATTTTAAATGTGATTACATAAAAAAAGATTTAAAAAAATATTAAATAACATCTTTAGAACAAATTCCTTATTCTTAACTAAATTTAATCACATTTATTACAACTAATACAATTTAAATTGTATTTAAGAATATATGTAATCAGGGCCTATGAGGTGAGGGAGGGAAGGCCTCAAATTTACACTTTTGATTTTTAACTGTTAATTTGTTACAGTTACAGAAACACTGACAGCTTTTTAAAGACTTTCATAAATACAACTTTACACAGGCCACGCCTCCTTCTCGATCTCTGTGAGAATCTGTCTAAAATATTTAACAAACAAAAAAGATCTACAGTTTTATAACTTTAATTTATCACAATATTACTTATTATATTATTTAAAGTTTACATTGATACTTCCAAATAAGTTTCGATTAAGAAAACGTCAAGATTAGCCATTTTCTTTTAGAAATTACACTTTCTTTCTTTCTTTTTTTTTTTATTGATACAAGAATAAAATAAAAATTAGTCTGTTCGGTTAATAAGAACTTGAATATCTGAACTTGAAATGTTAAGCAATATTTCCTTTTGAATGATTTTTCCCTATTTGCATTTAAACTTCAATTTCAGAAAGAAATAGGATAATATAAATGGAAATGGAAACTAAGCCTCAGGAAACTAAGTTACATCTCGAAACTGAATAAAAAAAAACAGAATAAAACAAATTGCCTTCATTACTGCCTGAGTCGCACAAGGAAACGGTTGTAGATATTTCTAAAATAAATTATAAATAATCTCAGTAAAAAAACTCCTTTAAGAAGCGATTGATGTTAAATTTATAAATACGAAAAGACTTTATTCCTCTTTCGAGAATTCATTGTATAGAAATATCTGCTTTTGACGGGGTCTTTTTTTTTTTTTTTAGGAACCAAAACATTAAAATATGAAATAGATCTGCATTACGTATCAAATTTTGTTTAATTTTCCATTTTGTTGATGTTCCCGCGACCAAGGCTTCTGTCGCGAATGAAAACAAGAATAATTTCTGAGATGATATCAGAGAAACTCACTCGGTGCTCTCCAGAAAAAAAAATAACATTTCCCTGTTCACCAATTTATATCAGATTATGTGAAGGTCTCAAAAATAGTTCCAGATGACCACCTTAGCATTAAGTTACAAGTTTTGTTATTTTATACTATTTCTTCATATTAGTCATTTTCTTGTTTATTATTTATTTCCTTCATAGTTTCATATTTTTGAAATTTATTTGCGACCAGATAAAGATTCAAAAATAAAGATTTGATAAATTCAAATTTTTATTATAAAATGGGAATTGATAGAATCAAGAAAAGGTTTTATTTTATTCTTTCTGTACATATTGTCTATTACTAGGATCAGTAGTTACTTTTTTAACCAAATAAAAAAAAACATTAAAATTTGAGACCAATGTTCAAACTGACATCTCAAGACAAGCCTGTTTCACGCTTATTAGGCGATCATCAGTTTCAAATTTTAATGTGTTTACATATCTTTTAGGCGGTTTTCCTTTATTTTGATGCGCATAAGAATTCCTTTGAGGCTGGCAGAGCCCAGCACAGGAATTTTCTTTTTCTTTATTTTTAATGTGTTTTTATGTTTTTAGTTTATATTCATGGAGGTTCCATTCCCTTTCCCACTAAAAAAACTCTTAATTAAAAATATTTTATGTAAATATCTAACTAATCTTTCAGAATTAGTTTTTATGAAAAAGTTTTCCTCATTTATCTTTTTTATATATTTTCTGTCCATCTTTTTATTTTACAAATTTAACTGAATTTTTGTTATTTTTTTTTAAAATGGATTATAATAATTGTTGTTGTTTCATTTTCGTTTTTTATTTGCTTTCATTGTTTGGTTAAATATACGTCACTTATTTAAATTCATCTTCTGTTTGTGTTTCCAATTAGGCCTACGACGTAACTAACTGATAGGCCTAACTATATTTACATAATAGGGATAAATAAGAAGCATTTTTATTTTTTTTTATTGTTTACATTTTCTTTCGTAAATTGATATTTATTTTTTTAATAACTTTTTCCCACTTTTTTTTTTTTAACCTTAAAATTAGGTATTCATTTGAAAATTGTATAAATCTGGAATATTTTTCGAATTTTCTTTAATATTTTCAGAGGTTTTTATCCATGAATAAAAATAAATGGAACCGAAGTTTCGTTTTTCTTTTCAACTTAAAAATCATTTCTCGTTTCTTCATTTCCGCCTAAAAATCCGTTGTCGATTACGAAGTTTTGAATTTAGATTTCAATTAATAGATTCTGTGTTTGACGAGCCACAATTAAAAGAAAATGTCAATAAAAAGTGAGATAGGAAAGACACTAATTGTTTCCGACTCTGTGGATCTACCTCAGGTAACCAAACGTATTCCGTGATTAACTCAAAATTCTTCTAATTTCCGCTTCTCTAATCTCTTAGTTCATCTTTACTTTATGATGATTTTGAGGTGGATTTTAAATAAACCTTTTTTTCAACGTGTGATTGGATGAGAAATTTCGAGAAAGCGAATAAATCTTGAATGAAATATATAAAAAATCTTCTTAAATATCATAATATTAAAATAAAGAGACCTTTTTTAATATTAACAAACACTATCTTCTCAAAATAATTCTGCTTCAGTATTTCAACTCTCTTTTCATCAGGAAAATACTTATCAGGAAAATATAGAAGAAGGAATTTTATGTATTTTCCTGATAACTGGACTCGCTAAGAGAGTTGAAATATTGAAGTGGTATTGAAGAATTATTTTGAGAAGATGGTGTTTGTGACTTCTTTATTTTAAATCTTGATGACTTTTTTGGAATACATCATTTCCACAAATAACAACTTGATGGCTTTTAATAATATAATATGGCTTCTTTTGGAAGTTGGATACTTGAAATACAACTGGAGAGAAAGAGAATAAACTTCATTTATTTAATTATTTATTTAGTTATTTTAGAGACAAAGCTATTCATCCGTTCTTATTCTTATAAATAAAAGGAAAGGCTTTGGTTTTTTTTTTTTTCCCTCGGTCTACTTTTAGCCTACGTTCCGAGGAACACTAGGCTTATACAATCGGTTTGTCCGTCTTTCTGTAGCCTCCCACATTTTTAAATCAGTAAATGGATTTTTGAAACATCAATATTTATGAGTTACTGACGCCATGATACGATCTATCCTTAATATTTACAAACAAATAAATATTCAATTTGTCTGCGCGTTGATCCGTGCAGAGAAGTTTGCGCGTGAAGTTGACAAAAAAAAAATGATAAATAAATGAATTCCCGCACAAAAAAGGGTGAATATAAACCAATCTTTTATTGATATCCCATTTTGAATGGATGTGCTAATCCAAATTTATTTACGATTTGCTTTGATTTGATTACCAATTAATTGAAGTTTAGAGCTTCAGAATTTTTAGCGATCCATTTGGGAGTTATTGTGATAGCGATCAAAATCGGTAGCTATTGCGTTTGTCCTGTGCGTCCGTCCTTGTCTGTCCACCCCTAACAACTCCGAACGGAAGGTAGGATCGACAAACGGATGTCACAATCGTATTCAGAGGCTCAAACACCGTAGGAATGGCGTATTTTCAGGAGCCGACGCCCTCCCCCCTCCATGTTCGAGATATTTGGCATTGATTTCATTGGATTTCCGCTATTAGCTTAAATGTTAGAAATGCAACCATTTCAGTTGTCAGCTATAGCTTGATGGGTAAGGTTTCGGATTCATATACTGAAAGTTATCGGTTCAAATCTGAATTTTTTTTTTCCTCAATGTCAGCGTGGGTTTTTTTTTTTCATATATTCCTAAAGTTTTTTTTTTTATTTTTCCTTACATTAATATACTTCCTTTTTTATTATTATTTTTATTTTTTTATTATTATGGGTCGCCCTTAAATTTACGCCTTAGCACAAAATTATATTCACTTGTTTCAATAACTTTGAGGCAACGGAAAATTTGAAAGTTGTTTGTCTGACCTGCCTTTACCTGCATTCCTATGCTCAGATGCCCTTTTACAATGGATTATTTTCTCGACTTTAAAAATTACAAAAATTAATGAAAAAAAAATTGAAGTCTATTTTCCGTGAATTTTTCTTTTTTTTGTTTCTGTAAATTTTGGCAAGTCCACATAAATAGATAATCTGGTAGAAATTGTAATAAATAGGAGTGGAAATGTGGATTAAAAAAAAAAAATGTCGAAATAATTTTCTAAGTTTATCAGAGATCTTTCTGTCTGTGTCTCTTACAATACGAAAGCTGTGCCCACGAATCTTATTATGTTAGATTCATCACTAGGTAAGATTTGAATTATGATTGGATTTTTGTTGGCATATGGAAGAAAATACTGGGGTTTTTTTCTGTACAGCATATCATGAACTTACGTGAATAGCTGCTCGAATGGTCAAAGCTTAACAACAATGAACAAAATTATTCAGTTTTTCGCCAGAACAACGCCAGATTGTATTTCTGTATAAAAGTGCATTGATAACATGTTTTGGTAAGAAATTGGAATCGATGTTCATTATTGATTTCCCCAATAGACCGACCTTCCTTTTCATCTTTCTATCCTTTCCGATTGGAGAGTGGATCTCTGATTCTTCTGATAACAAAATAGAGCCAAAGTTAAAACTTTATAATAATAAAAAAAGAACGACTCCTTTGTGAGGTGAGATTGGTGATTCTTATTTTATTTATACAAACAGGAATAAAATTTACTTTTCAAAGGTATTATGCTGTTGGTTACAGCCAGAAAAGAGAAATTATATGGGATTAAACAATTTTGAGAAAATATTGACTTTGATAGAATATAAACCAGCAATCCACAGAAATAAGTTAATAAATGAAAATATTCTAACAAACCTGATGTATATTTTGTAATTATTTGCCTAGAAATAATATTTGTTATTGAAAAGGATATAGGACAATCTGAATCAACAGTATGTATTGATTATTGTAGATGTATTAATAATCAATGCGTAGTGTTTGATTCAGATTGTCCTATTAAGTTTTGTCTTTTAAGGAATTCACCGTTAAGTAAATTTATAAAATCATGACACTTCCTTAAAAACATTGGCCAAAACAAATTTTATCTTCCTTGATATCTTTCATGTAGTCATTCTGTATTTTGTAGTTGATGTGAAGTTTTCAACATATGACCAAAAAACTATTATATAAAGAATAAAGTAAAAAATTAAAAATAAAATTACTTTATGGTTATATAGCTTATCTGCGGGCGCTAAGAATATATGAGAGTTGAATTTCATCTCTGGATTTTTTGTTTTGTTTTGATTGTTTGAAATATTCATTAATGGAATAGGAGAAAAAAAGACCCAATCAAAAAAGGTTTTTGCGATTTCATGATATACATTTCAATTACATAAGATGGACAGAATCTAATGATTTTTAAAGAACAATTTTGTGCGATATCAGTTTTAACTTATTAGTATTACTTTTCTAGGAAATTGTGGGGCATTAATCACTCAGTCTGTGCGTGTGTTTGCTTTCGTGTACTCCTTAATAACTTTGGAACCGCTCGATGCATCTTCTTGAAACTTAGTGTGCTTATTTATGGAATAAAGACGATGTAACTTTTATATTTCAAATCTTTTCCAAAAAGGTCCCTGTCAAAAAATCTTGTGTTAAGACAATAAAAATCTCTCAAAGAAAACATTGGAATGTAAACAACTGATTTCTATCCTATTTCTAGTAATATTACAATGTCTTAAACACTTAATATTAATTCGTATTCCATTGATTTGTGCAAAACATGGTAATAAAATTAATCTCATTTGAAAAAATAATTAATGCAGATTTGGTTATTTTTTCCAGAAAATGGAAAATGTGTTTGTATTTAGCGGTATTAGACTTTCTGTGTTGATACACAGACTTTGCCATTCACGACTTTAAAAAGAAAACTTCAAAGGAAAAAAAAAACAAAGATTTTTAAGAAATAACATGTTGAGGAAAGCAGGCCCTGAGTTCGTTCAAACTTCCTGTTAATAAAAATAAATGTTTTCGTCAGGTCTGTGAAACCATTCAACTTTGACGAGTGTTAGCAAAGGTAATTTTGCTGTAGGTCTGAAAATAAACCTGATTTTAACTTATTCTAGGAGTTTTCAGTGAAACAGTTCATATTGTAGCTCTGTATATCTTTGCACCATTTGTTCTAAATCTCGAATTTTCGTTTTTTGGGACTAAAGTTCTTTAAAAGTCGTTTTCAAGACTCGAGAGGCGGGAAATGGTTTTCGTACTACTTCTGTTTTGTCTCTGTTAGTGGTTTCTCTAGAGCAATAATTCTAGCGGAGTCTTTCGTAAATTATCCCCTCTTAGGTGGCTAATCTTTTCCTGTGGTTTTATTCGGTTTCTTTGCAATCGATTAGTCATCAGGACTTCTCTCGAAACAAATTAGATAAAACGAAAGAAGGAATGGAAACGAAAAAAGTTTTAATTTCCTGATTTCGCTTAAGGAATGAAATACCGGTATCATTTACACTCCAATCGGTCCCTTCTGGAACTGTTTTATCTGAATCCCATTTACTTTTTAGATTTATTTCAAGTTACGTTCAATAAAGACATATTTTAAAGCATTTTACAAAATGGCGACATTTTTTTCCTCAAATGCAAAGATACAAAAAAAAGCAAACAAACAAAATTAGCTTTGAATAAACGAGGAAGTCCATACAAGTACATTTAATTGCTGTGTACACAGAAACATAGGTATATATTCTTATTTTGAATATGCCTTAATGAATTAGTAACATTTACTTAGATTTCGAATCCAAAATAAGGTAAAAAGTCCAGTGTTTATAAATTGGAAATTGAAAGATCTATGGCGCTGAAATTGAAAGATATTGGACATGTAAACATGTCTACATTTACAAGTCTACTTTACATGTAAAGTAGCCTACGAAATTCGCTCACATATAACTTATATAGTCTATATATTTCAGAAAACTACAGCATTCGCGATAACATGATTTGAATTTTATGCTGAGCAGCCCACAATTGAATATTTTGAAACGTTGGGAAAAGTATTATCGAATGCAAGAATACACAGCTAGGCGACGTTACAAAAAAAATAAAAACTCTTGCATTATGGGATTTTGGGCCATCCACCAAAAAGTGAATATAGGTACCGTAAATGGTTTTCAATAAATCCATCTGCAGCACTGGTCTGAACATACAATGATGAAGTCATTTAGACAGTCGAACTGGTAGACACACAATAATATTCCTTGTATTCACCTAGGACTTTATCAGCTGATGTAGAAGTGTCACAACCTCTAAGTAGACAGTGAAGTAGTGATACATTTCATTGTTCGATTCGCTTTCTCCTAAACCCTTTGATTTATTTTTATGGAGAGTGTAAATGGTTCTCATCGTCTCCAAATGTGATAGTAATCTGGCAGTGATTAATCTTTTTTGTAAGTATTCCTGATACGTACTTTTTAATCTGTTTTTTATTTCTGATAGGTAATGTTTTAGATTTAGAGTAAAATTATCACAAAAACGCTAATTATGATTAATAGGTGAATAACTAAGAGAATTTCAAAATTCAGTTTGCCTAATACTTTGTAAAATAATTATTAATCATGTAAGAAAAAAAACTCTTTAACAGAAATGAAAGAAATCGAAACGGTCTGTTTCTTATCGGTTTAACACAACAAACCTTTCCAAGAATCTGTTAAGATTTGGTCGTAAGGTAGCGCATTGACTCTGATTGTGGGCGAACTTACGTAAAACATAATTGGATAATAAAAGGACGATGAGGACCGTTACTGTCCTGCTGGTGGTCGTTGATAGCACCGGTAATCTACAAAAGGTTTGCTATCATACAGATGACAGCAGCAAAATAACAATGAAGACAATGGGCCAATCTGTCTGTAGGGAGTTCATGATTGTAATTCATCTACATTTTGTCGCAAAAAGGTTATTCTTAACCAAATCGGGGTTAATTCAAAAAAAATAAAAATAAAAATAGAAAAATAGGCTCTTTTTTTAAAAAAAATAAAAGGTATCCTCTGTTCTTAGCTATTTCTTTTGAATTGAAATACCAAAAAACTGCCAATTTTTATATTTTTTTTAGATAAATAACATTCGTGTTACCTTCTAGATCTGAATACACAAAGAACAGTTGAGTTATTCTTGGGTATTTAAGAAAGCGCAAAGAAAGCATTTGTTTAAAAAGTATCAAATTATTTTAAGAGTTTAAAAAAATCAAAACAACGGTTGAACAATTCAAAACTATATATAAATGTTTTGTCTAATTGTTTTTTGGAGTAGTTACAGGTGAACTGCAAAATTAGATACACCGAAAACTTAGAAATATTTAAATCTATTTACTTTTTCCTGTATTTGATTTTGTAAATCAACTTTATCTAGTCTAATAATAATAAAAAAAAATATGTAAACTTTTTTATATTTTTAAGTTTACTGTTTAGGTTTAAATGTCAATAACTAATATAAACTTACTTTTACGATAAGGAAATATTAAAACATCTCAGCTGATTGATGTTTGGTAAACAAGATTAAAAATTTAAGATAGATATAAATAATAAAATGCTTCTAAAAATGTGTATGCCTTGAAAATATATATATATTTATAGTTTTTATAATATTTATCTTCCCTCCTCCTCCCCGGCCTTCACCAAGCAAATGATGTTATTAACAAGGTACTTGGAAGGTGTTATTCTAATAGTTTCGGAAAAGTTCTCAATATAACAAACAAATTTTTAATAAAACGAGTAAATTTTTAATTATATGCATTTAGATCTTTCTAGGTGTGAATTGTATTTTCACTGAGTGGTTAACTAACTAATTAAGTGAAAGCAAGGTATAGGTTGACAACCAGAGTATTATTTTATTTATGAGTTTAAGTTAACAGCTTGGAACCACATTTATCAGAAACAAGAAAAGAATGATTTCCAGATAAGAATGTAAAGTTGGATGGACTGATGTACTTCAATAGAGCACATGGGAATAGATGGACAATCCGCTGCACTGTAACTTTGAAATGACTCAGGTCTGAAGTAATTGACTGAAACTTGTTTGTAGTCAGATTGTCCTATTTTACATTTTCCAATAGGAAAGTGGGGCTCATGAAATCACTCTGTCTGCATGTGTCCCTTTGTTTGCTCCCTAATAACTTTGGAATTTGCTGGATGGAGTTATTTGAGTTGGAACTATCTTAGTTGAATATTTGAAATCTTTCCCAAATAGGTCCTTGTAAAGAAATTAGCTCGAAAAGGCGAAGAATCTAAACAATGGATTTCTGTGAATATAACTTAAATATTAAATATCTTAACAGTGAATATAAAAATCTTGGCTAATCCATTGCGCTGAATTGGATCCGATTGAAATTAATCCGATTTAGACAATTGTAATTGAAATATAAATGTAGGCTGTTCGTTTTAGTTGGATGTTCTACTGGTTGTTTTTCTTTTTTTAGAGTAAAGTTTTAAGGAAGGTTGACTGTAAGGTCCTTCGAACTTGTAAGATTTTGTTCTTTTAAAATGACTCTTTTAAATGCATCTACATAAAATTTTATTGAAACATTCGTATCAGATGGTAAATTGAGGACACTTTTTTGGCGTTAATTCGAGTGAAGATGAGATCATAATGAACATCAGAAAAGGTGTTAGTTCTAACGTTTTATGGTTTATGCCAACCTCAAAAGCCCGCTTGGAAGTGAAGAAAGCCTGTCTCAGACGAACTGAGCATGCGTCGATGGTGTAAAACGACGGCTTGGTGTCGACTCGACTTCCAAGAACTCTTCACGATCTAAGAACTGCTCTCGTCTCAAAGTGGGATTTGATTCGATCAGCGCTGGTAGAAGCTTCAGATATCTTGCCACTTTCCTAATGACTTACCTTTTCCTGTAGCCCCAATTTTACGATGAACTGAACATGGGCGATGTTTTAGTTAAAATCTATTAAAATCAAAATTCAGTTTTCGTATATTTTCACTCATTAGGGAATTGCATTTTTCTTTGTTCCAAATTTCATTTTCTGTCTTTTTTTAGCCTAGGAAAACAAGATTCATCAAATCACTCAATCTGTTTGTCTGTTTATTAAATATATTTTTCTAATAACTTTTGAATCCCTGGATGGCTCTTCTTAATTGTTGGTATGCACATTTATGGGCTACAAATATACTTTTACATTTGATTTTTTGTTTTTTTCAAGTTGGCTCTCGTTAAGAAATTATCGCCAGAAAGCAACAAAAATTCTCACAGAAAACCATTAGGAATTAAACAATATCTTTTGCATGTCTTAAACAATCGGGTTTAATCCTTGGTTTTATAGATTAAAATCAATCGCTTTACGAAACTTCTGGATTTAACACCGCGAATATTGCAGAATTAATTAATTCTTTTATTTTTTGTTTTATTTTTTCAGAAAACAGAAAATTTATACTTTTTATGTTAGCAGATATTATAAATTGAAACTAAATGTACGCTTTTCAAAAAACAGACAAACATACTTCATGAAAGTAGACGCTTAACTTGGTGATTATAAATTTGAAGAGCATATTAACTTTTTTCTTTAATATCTCAGTAAAAAGAAATTAAAGTTTTTCTTAAAGCTTTTTGATAACATGAGTATTTATCTGGTAACAGTTCACCGATTTTTACATTTTTTTTACATTTATTTTGGGTTACTCGTATTTTGGATAGTTATCCTTCACTTTTTATTTTGACCCTAATTAAATTATTGCAACCAGATTTTCAGGATGGTTATAACTTTTCTTCAGCATCGTCTATCGTTATTCATCTTAAACTTAATTTCAAAATATGGAGTTTACTTTTTTTTTTTAATCTTTCTGGCGTGATTTTATGAAATACAAGTGTTCTGCAATTTCTCTTAAATGGGAGAAACTGATAGAGCTATAAATATTCGGATAACAGAACACAGGGATCAGGAATAAAAAAGATCATAAGTTAATACATTATTCCCTTAACGATGTTCGAATTTTAAGTTTTGCTAACGAAGACCAAAAAAATAATAATACTAATAAAGAAAGAAATTTTTAGTTTTTGTATAAGATTGGCGGCTTAAAAAAATTAAAAAAAAGTAAAAAGTTAATTTTCAGTTAGTTAAAAAAAAAAAAAATAGTGTTTCTTTTGTAGATTATAAAAAATAAAAATAAATTCGTATTATCAAAGCTTAACAAATGTTTTAAGTTAATTATTATAACTATTACACTAAACAAATGTACCTAATGGGTTTTTTATTTCATTGTCAATTTGTGTAAAATCTTTCTCATGTTGTAATTTTTATTTGTATCTGTAAATGTATGTTTCCAAATAGTCTTCAAGTTTTCAAACATAATGATTTGTTATGCAAAGAAAACTATTATTGTTCAAATTTTAATTTTTATTTTTTAACTTTTTACTACGAATTATTGAGTATTCCGTAGGTTTTATCGGGTTTTCCAGCTAGTATTGCTAAAACTTGCGTTTAGAACTAGTCAATTTTATTTACATTTCAAGTTTATTTAGTTGATTAGGTTTTCGAAATTTTTAGCACTGAGACAATGAATACGAATTTCTCCATTAATTTCTTGTTAGAAGCTAAGTTGTTAGCGTTTTCTGATAGACTACTCTAACTTTTGACATTTTAGCTAGTTAACTTTTTTGTAATAAAACATCAAGTAGATAAATAGAAATTTATTCTAAAACCTTTCTGGAGATAGTTTTTGAAAAGCATAGCAGTTGATTCTTTTGTTCTGTTGTGTTGAAGCTCTGTTCAAAATGGCGGCCTGTTGTTATTCTGTAGTCGTTCTAGCCCTCCTCTGACAGCAACGTTTTTCGATGTGAATTTATGACTTGGATCGGCCGTAGGATTTTCGTGGATCCACCTGACAGCAAAATAATACAATAGTTTTTTCTTTTTTTTTCTGCTCAGATCAAAAGAAGGAAAAAAAAAAAAAAAGAGTAAGAAAAATGAAGAACAAGCGCGAATGGTTGTAGACGCATTGAAAAGTAAAGGTTCAGCCTTTTAGAATGTTCTTTTTTAAACGCTGCTTTTCATTTATTCACGAGATCAAGTAATTTTTATTTATTTTTATTATTAGTATTAATATTAATTTTCAATTCATTAAATAGGAAGACTTTTCTTTTTGGTCATAATTCTATTCTTTAAGAGTCAGTAAGAAAGATATCTCTCATTGTTTCACTAACTGTGGAACAGAAGTAATAAAACTGTTTTATGAAACTGTTTAGTTATACTTTCATCACTGACAGGGCCGCCCTTAGAGATGAGGCGACCGGGGTCCTCACAGCGAACCCTCATCTTATTTGGAACCTGGCATCACATAAAAAATAGTAATAAATAAATAAAAGAATAACAAAAACAGAAAAACTTGGAATAAAACTATACAAACACGTCAGCATCCTTGTTAAAATAACAATAACTGAAAAAAATTAACAAAAACAAAACTGGAGTTTGGGAAATTAAGAATCAATGCGTTTACAAACCTCGGATAAGTTCCCGAGGTTTGTAAACGCTACAGACAACCATTCTGATTCATCACTATTTTGTAAAACATTATTAAATTTTGGAATCATTTAACTTATGTATAGTAATTTTAGGCGGTTTTTAAAGGAAAAGTAAGCAAATTTGATTTTGTAATTCATTGCAAAACAGAATATAATGGAGTCCAAAGTGAGATGCACATAAATACTTTTCGTGATTCATACAGTGCATCTCCTTTTAGCTTCTACACTGAATATTTAGACTCCTTTTGTTCCCACTTTGTTTATCCCTATGACATCAACTTCAGAGGGTGGATAGACCTCGCCGAGAGCATTACAATAAATGAATAAATAAATAAACAACAAACTTTGAGATAACGTATGAAATGAGATGGAGACGATATCCTACCTAACAATGATCTTAATGTTATCTTCTCTTCATCAAAAAAAACACCGTAACAATAACTTTTATTTATCACTGTCCATTGTTAAGATGACTTAACAGAAAGAAAACATGCGTGAATGTGTCATCTATAGAAATAGGTCACTGAACATGAAGTTGCTTCCATCATAGCTTCAAAGTTAGAACTCCTGTTAAAGAGCTTCCACATATTTCTTTGCTGAATTTAGACTTTAATTCTCAAGAACTACAAAGCCTAAGGGCGTAAATGCTTTTACTCCACAGAATCGCATTACCTTGCATGATTGCATTTAGATATAAATAGTGATTCATTTCCAAATGAAACGATAAAAATACTGAAAGTTTTTTCTTAATTTTTTTTTATTTTCACATGCAATATTTTGAAAAGAATTGTTAAAGAGTCTCTGAATTAAAGTAGTTTCTTCCAGTAATTCCATCTATTCAAGAAAAACTACTATGTCGTTCTCGAATCACTTAAATATTTGGTTTTTGTATTAAGAGAATTCAGTCGTTTGGTTAGTTAAGTGTTCTATCTCTTTTGTATTTTAAAAACTAGTGAGTTGTTGGTTAAAGGATAGCCCACATGCTTGGTTCCCTCGGCCAGTCGTAAATCGCGTGCCCGGGCCAAGCACGCGGACACAGGCGACCACAGGCGTTGATTCACTGGACGAATGAATCAAGACGAACACTTAAGACGGAATAAGGATGAGGACACGGCTCTTGCTGACAAATGGATTCATGTAATCCGAACTGAAACAGACGTGTAAGAACTAATAATGCACGGAGTCTGGAGAAGAAAAGATGTTAGAGACTCGGAATTAATTATTTTTGACGTTTCAGAAAATTAGGAAACATTTGCTCAAGCCATAACAATTCAAGCTTTTTTTTTATATTTATTACAGATAAAATTAGCCCCAGATTAGATATTAACAAGTTTTGAAATAAATGTCTTTTGGGTTAAGACGAGACCCTGAGACGGCCGTAAATATCTTTTTAAAATTTCAGTTGTTTTCAATTGAGATTTGTTTTATGTTGTAAATTCATGTTTCAGGTAACACATATTGACTTAGTGGAATAAACTCAACCAATTTTATTGCACTTTTGAAATATTGAAGGAAATTGTTTTATCATTATTTTCTTAAATTAAACCCGTTTTACGATTTTTCACTTAGTGATTTCAGAATTTGTTTTTTTTTCACGAAAAAATTTGCCTACATCAGACATTTGAGAAAAGGAAGAATATTAACAAAATAACAAGTTGGAATAGTTTCAAACAATGTTGATAATGAATCCAATGATTCTTCCATCTCTTATAGGCCTATTTGAAGAAATAAAAAGAAAATATCTTGGAGAAGGCGTAAAATTGCTCTATCATAACGTTAATGGCGTGATCTAACAATCACTTGAAATAAAACCACAATACTTACAGCACTATTGGAAATAAACAGAAGCTACATGAGCGTCATAGAACAAACAGAATTGACGTCACTACTTCACAAAGCAATTTGAATCCTTTGATACTGCACAAGAAATCTTAGTCAACAAAAAGTAATATATGAATTCTTTTATATAAAATTCACTGCTAAAAGTTTTAGCGTAATAAATGTAAAAATTCCTTACAAGATACCAAGTCAGCCATGAGATGCTTTGATGATTTTTGTGGTTCAGTTTTCCGTTCCTTTTATGTGAGGTTTCGTCTTTAAATGAAGACAACTTTGTGTGAATCTCTTTTTCATTATCGATTGCATGGAAATTACTTAAATCTCAAGGAGATTAAAGTTTTATTCATTGTAACCAGAAGATGCCGCTCCAACATCGATTTTGTAAATGAAAACTCTACATGTTAGCAAAATATTTGGTTACCAAAATAAACTAATATAATATTCCATTTAACTATTTCTTTACTAATTTATGTCTAATAGTAGCCGAACCATAGCATTATATTAGTACTGATGCTAAAATCAAGATATACTGCTACTGATTTTAACTGAAGAATGTCTACGGAAAGTTTTGTTGAATTTCTTGAATTCTTTTCATTCAAAATGGGAATTTCATTCCAGGTCTCGATTTATTTTCACAAGCAAATATAAATTGGACACAGCAAGAATCTCCAACGATAAAAGTTATTAGATGATTATAAAGTTGAATTGAAATTGTGTGAATTGCTTGTTTTGCAATAAAAAGAATATTTCAAAATTACTCTGATTAAATCAACCATTAAAAAGGACGCTACAAAAGCTGCCTCTGGAAAAAGGAAAATTATTGTTTGTTTTGAAATATTCAAGTAAAGAGAGATAGTCATTTTTCTTGGACAAGAATATTCAGTTAGAAGAATAGACACTTCGCGTAGGGCTTTGGTTGACCATTTCATGGACAGATGATGTCTGTTAAGTAATCTTTTGGACTATGGAGGTGTATTGGCTCGTTATGGTTTTTGTCTACTTTAAGACCTCATAGTAGTTCTTCTATATTTTTTTATTATTTTGGTTTTAAATAAATAGTTCCTCAGGCTTGAAGGAGAGGCATTTTTCATTTCATTTTAAGCTGTAAGTGTTAAGTGCTTATAGTTTTCTTGTTTATGTATAGAAATAACTTACTCAAAATTAAAAAAAAAAAAATAGAAGCTTATTTAATCTTATTCCAATGTTCTAAAATTCGAATTCCTGAAATTCTTATTGAAGGGTTCGAAGAGTCCTAATTACAAACGTGCTTTGAACTTTAAAATATGAATAGGGGGATAGTGAATAAATTTTGTTCCATCTGCGCTCTAGAAGCCATAAAAACAATGGCTAACTTCTATCTTTTGATATTGGCTTATTGATTTTTGATATTGGCTTATTGATACATTTTACCGTCATTTCTACGGAAGGTCTGTCTGTATGAATGAAACAACTCCACTTCTACTGGACCGATTTTCATGAAATTTGATATAGAACAAAGTAATGAAATGTTTAACGACAACCCCAAATTTTATGGAAATTGAATGAAACTCACAGACCGAAAATTTAATTTTTCACCACAACCTTTGACAGTTGATTCTATGACCACGTAGGACATGTCTCCACCAAGTGGCTGTTTTTGGAAACTTCTACTAAACGATGGTCCATGTAACACACACTAACAAATAGTGATTAGTTAGTAACCATTAACTAATAAATACCTACCAACGAGAAGCAAACGCGCGTAGTTTTGCGGTTCACCATGTACATTCTTCATGGCTTAATTCTGATGTTGAGAGTTTTGAAGCACTGGACTAATTGCTAAAACTGTAATAATGATTGAAATATTAAACCTTAATCGTTCAACACCTCCAACCTCTAAACCAATTAAAGCCTATTGATTAATCATTTGTTATTTTTAGCAAAAGAAAAAAAAAACGGTAATCATTTTACGAAAGAATAAGTTTTCTTCTTTCTAATTTTTAATTTAATTATCTTTTTAAAAAGATCAAAGCCTATTTTTCATAAACTGTTATTTCTTAAAATTTATTATTATGATTATTACAAAATTCGCGAAAACGATAAAACGGAAAAAAAATCCAACATTTATATTCCAGTTATAATATTTACTCAACATAAAAAGTAAAAAACAACATTATCCAACTTATGTAAAAAAAATATTATATCCGCAGTATTTACTTCAGATAATTTCAGTAAATACTGCGAACGCAATGAATTTTCATCGAATGAAATCACACGGACTAGATTAGTAAAGATTTAAAATAATGAAATAATAATAGAAATAGGATAAAAATTCATTGTTTACATTCCATTGATTTTCCTTCTGGTGCTCATTTGGAGAAGATTTCAAATATTAAAGTTAGAACGTCCCAAGTCCTCTAATAGGCAGACCATGTTCCAAGAAGATCTATCTAGCGGTTCAGAAGTTGTTAGGGGAATAGGGCGCACATACACACAGACTGTTTGATTTCATTAGCCTCAGTGTCCTAGTATTGAGGCCAAAAAGGGATGCCAAAAATGTTAAGAAATGCCATTTCTATACATTTCTTTTAATAAATAAAAATATTACTGTTCTTATTGATATTTGAATACTTTTTCTTGAATTATAGAAGCAGAGTAGGTTTTTTACTGAATTCTGTTCAGTCAGTTCCTCTTTTACCTGTTGGTGTGATTTCAATAATTAATATCCGATGTCTTTTGCCGCCTTCGGTGCTTCGATTTCTCGCTTCCTCCTGTTCTCTTAAAAAAATTCTGTATTCTCAGAGAAAGTGATTAAATTATTGATCAAAACGTTAAACCCGCCCAGAATTAGCAGACAACAATTAAAAGAAATTGGAAGATGCCCTAGCTTTTGTTCCATAACTGAAATTTGGTCAATACAAGATTCCTGCATTTGATTTGAGAGGTTCGCTGATATATTTTTGTTACTTAAAGATATCCTTCGTTGGAAAATTAATAATGTAGATGTAGGTAATGTAGAACTAGTACTATAGAAAGATCTTTTATGATTGAAATGCCAGACAATGTCCATCTTACGGATTATTGAAATCCGTACTTAGCTTAAGCAGTAAGGACATGCACATTACTGTGTCTAGAGCTGTACAGATATAAGAGAAATTAGTATTTTATTTTTTATTTTTGTAGATAATCTTCAAGAATGCGTGTTTGGCAGACTCGTATTCTATTCTATCGTCAAAACAATGGCAATCATTAGAGTCTATTTTATGAATAAAATCATTTGTCAGACAAGTTTTTATTTACTCCTTTATAAGGAAAGTTTCAGGTAGGCAAATTGGCCTACCCTGTATATATATATCCGGATAGTGATATGAAATTTGAAAAATGCCAATACAAAGATCATATCTTTATTTCTGTGAAGATATGTGATGAATTTATCCTCACGTTCAATGAAAGCAAATTTAACGTCCGTAATTATTCATAAATATAGAGAGAGAAATCCGTTGGTGAATTTCTCTCTATTTATCCTCACGTCATCAGCGGCAAAATTTAGAAGCAGTTTAGAAAACAAAAACGCAATATTTCAAAACTTTGCTCTTTTTAATCAAAAAAACAAAACAAAAACCCAGTGATATGATCCTTGTATAATGTGAGTTTTTCCTGTTCGATTATATCTATATATATATATATATATA
>JAFIDM010005346.1:5260583-5276888 GCA_023159025.1 Thereuonema tuberculata
ATAGCCATTGATTTGATATGTATATTATCTTTAAATTTATGCAAATTTATTATCTTTATCATTATGTATGTGTGTGTAAGTGAATTATATTCACATATTTTGTCGTTTTATAAATATTATTCACAATGGCTGCAACCTTTAATAGAAATTGTATTGATGATATATTTTCTCTCCGTATGTATTCGTGATATAGGCGACATCAAAAGGTGGGGGAGGGGAAATCTCCCCTACGTAAAATATAGCCCAAGTCGAGGTCTTAAACAGGGCGAGAGGAGTTAATAAAGGCGTATATAGCATTACGTATATTCCTACAGTATCTCTTGTGAGAATACTTGCTTTATTACTTAAAACAATTGATTACAGTCAGTTGGATATGTTATGAATTTATACATAAGCTATATGTCGTGGATGTGCTATTAGTAATCTAGCTTAAATGGAATTGTCTGAATAATAATTTTCTTCTGTGAATTTGAATTATTATCTGTTTTAGTATTAGAAGTTATTATCTTAAAATGAATTATAATTTATTCGCAATTAGCGATGATGAATATTTTAATACATATTAAAATAGGTTGATAAAAATTTAACTTCCCTTACTAAGCACTGAAGTAGTATAAATTTTGTCTAGTAATTAAGAGTTTTATTAGAATAATACTGTTTACATTTTAACTTACTATTGTAACTACAGTATTTCCATTCTTGCAAAGATTTGTCTTAGAATAAGCTTTAAATTATTTGGCCTTTAAACTTAAAGTAGGCCCTGAATTTATTATAAATAGGCTTTTTAATACACAAACAATTTATTTCGTAATCATAAAAGGTAGGTTGCAGACTTGAATCCTAATATTGCTGGCTCTGCCAAAAATATCTGGAAGCCTCACCTGAAATGTGTTGCGAGTTCATCCTTAACTTGAATGACACATTTTCCCACCAGATTTATTCATAGACACCTATCAAGAACTTGTCTTTGCCACAGATAAATAATTCCAAGCCAATGTTATTCGTTTATGGCCAACTTTCTGCAGTGAATACCGCAACGTCTCTATGGGGTCTGGGCTCCATACTGATTGTGGCAGGATGTTGGCATTTGTCACATAACTTGAATATTGGAATATGCACTTGGGTTATTACTAAAATATGAGTCAATACATTTGGAGTGAGTCTTCCTACAAGATCCTTGTTAAACTTGTCGTTAAAGCTTATCTAAGCTTTCAGAGATCAACCATGAGCTAAATAGAGAAGTAGCATCTATCATGTAGAAACCGAACACTGTCCACAGTCTTCGACAATCTTTAAAAGATTGTTCCTGTGGAATTTCTTCAAACTCCTGTAGAACTGTTTGGAGAAATAATCATGACTCTTAAAATGGAGTGTCCACTTAAATCTCTTCGTCTGGAACTATAGCCATTGCACTGTCTACCCCTTCTTAGCATTTCTCATGAACTGTATTTTGCAAAAGAGAATAAATAAAGGTGCTGGTTAATCAATCATGAAATTATTGCGATTTAGAATATCTCTAGTTTTGTTTTGTTTTTAGCACTCTTTTACATTACTCTTTTTAGGCGATAATCATATTTAATCCTTCTTTAGATTAATCCTTTTATTAATGATAATCAGAGACATAACAACCAATCAGCGGAAGTGGGTGGGCGATTATGAATTGATTGTGAATTTGAGTCTATGACTTTACACAAAACTGATAACGACACTTACAGTAATCTGACCCTATCTTTAGACGAGCAGTCACCATTAGTTATACGCCCATTTCCAAATGATTTATATATTTATAATGCTATTAATACGATAAATGGATGAATTCATGAATGCTTCCATGTGAACAGTCGTGACAACATCCAAAGTCCATTATGCGATATTTTGGTTATTCTGTTCAGGAATTGGTTACAAAAAGAATGGTCCTTCACATGGAATTGATGTGAACATAATAATATTGACAGCTCTTCTTATCATTTACATTATATTTAAAGAATAAGTCATCATAAATATTGAAAGACTTAAGTAATGATTCTTAAATATTATTTATTCTTTTTTTTATATATAAGGTTAATTGTTAAAATTATCTTAATACAAGGATAGGTTTTTGTTGTTGCTTTGTTTTGTTTTTTCAAGGAGTTTTTTCAAAGTTCAAATTCCAATCAACAAGGAAATCAATTTTTTTTTTATTAAATTTTATTTTTATTAATTTATTATTACAATAAAAGTTTGATTTCCTTGTTAATTTGAATTAACGGACTGCATAAATTTAGTCAGTGATTAAAATTTACAAGAAACTAAAAAATTAAGAGATTTTTCTGATAGTTTTAGTTCTCTGTAAGTAAAATAATTATGTTTAAACTACTGACAGAAATTGTAAGTTCTTTGAGATTCAATCGTTCGTCAACAAAGTTGTTTAAAATCTTCTGCAGATAGAAATGGTTTTTAGGGGATTTGAATTCGAAGCGAGGAAAAGCTTAGAGGCTAAGAAAATTGTTCAGGCTTATTGTATTATGCACTGCCAATTAAAAGCAGTTCTAAAAGTCTTCTCTGCCAAATAAAAATATGTTATACAATTCCATTTGTAGGTTTTGAAATTTCTGAAATTATTTATTTATTTTTCTATAATTCATCTGCATAATATAAATGTTACATTGTCAGTGTGGTAGATATCACATGAATCGTCTTGCTACATTGCTGGTAAATTATATCACCTTACTATCGTACTAGAAATATGACATGTTTGCATCAAATCATTTGGTGTTTTAGATGAATGAATAATCCCTGTTAACTTAAATAAATACTGTATTTTTAAAAAAAAGGAAGATTTTATAAATTCTTTTGAATAAATACTTGAAATACTTTCTTCCTAAATTGCTATCTTATTTCATAACGAATTATTTTTCAAAAATTGTGTATGTGTAAAGCATGCAAGCTCCTATTTTGATGTTTGCCTTCGGAAGATGGCAAATATTGCCAAAATTGTTTTTATACTTATTTTCAGAATATTTATTTCCTGAATCTCTGCTGCATTTTTTACTTAAAAGAAATCAATGAATACTTATTCTGTTAAATTTATTTCATAAATATTTTAAAAAACGAATAATGAGAGTTAAAAATAATGAAAACAGAAATAGAATATCTGATTGTAATATCAAGCCGATGTTATCAAAATAGTGGCGCAGTATTGCATAAACCGAAAGCGTAATAGATTTTCCTTGTAAGAGATTTGGATGCCATCAACTTTAGTACATTTCTCATTCTATTCAACTTGGTTATGACTACCATAAAGAATTGCATTAAAAAATGGTACTTGCAAATACAATGGTACTTTACAAATTTAATCTATTTTTTTTTTCTGTTTAGATGAAAAACTAATGACTATGCTTTGAAAGAATAGATTTATACTTTAAAAATCAATTGTGAATCTCTTCGTCTCAAAACCTTTACTTACAAATAGTAATACCAACTGATAGGTTTATTTTTAGAAATAGTCTGTCTTAAACATACAAAAAACATAAAAAAAATATTAAAAACTCTTTTTAATTAATTGGTTTTTAATTTCCGGAATTGAATTTTTTTTTTCATTGACGTGATCTTTCAGTATTTTGTACTAGGAAATGCGGAAATGCCACCCGTGTGCGGAAAAGGATCTATGTTACCCGATGATCTGTATGATATTTCCGGTGCATTTTCAACGATATTGGGTTGTGTGAAGATAGCCGTGGTGCATTGCGCTGTTCCATAGCGACCGCAATTCTACACGACGAGCACAGTCGGCTCCGTACTCATTGCACAAGGCAAAAATTGTTTTTCTTTAACGATGGTTCATCGGAAATCCGTTATTACGCAACTGTTCTCTGATAGGAACGTCTAAAAATATTCTCAAACCAAAGAATGCATTTCGTTTGTTTTGTTTAGAATAAAGAAAAGAGTGTTTAACACAACCGACAACTTTTTATTATTCTTTTCTGAGAATTTATACGGAGGAATTGTTTTGCGATTCACTTCAATTAAGAGATGTGATTCGTTAATTAATAGTAGCTTTAATTAAAAAAAAGCAAATTGAATTCGTAATAATGTGTATCGGAGATGACAGCAAAACGGGTCGATCTCTGGAGACTGCGACTGTTTTATTATGTTGTGCTTTCCTTGCTTTGTTAAAATAGGCTTATAGTTCAAACATTTTATTTGGTAAGAGGATTTTCGCAAATCTCATTCCTATGGCTGCCGTAAAATTCCTTTAGGAAGGAATTTCAAAGCAGCAACGTGGAGTTTCCTACAGGTCCTAGATCACAGCTTTTCAGGTTCACATATTTGAGGCTCAATTCAGTAAAGCCTAAATCAGAAGCATAAATGTTCCTTAATCTTTTTAAATCTCATTTTGATTTCATGGTTTAATAACGGTACAAAACAGCATCCACCAGAAGTGGAGATCCAGTTTCGAATCTTGTTATTTACACATACTTCTTAATTCGAAATTTTATTTACGAGTTAGTAAATAAAGTGAATGTTTGTCTTTCTCAAGCCTATGCATTCCCACATCTTTGGACTTATTGGAACTGTATTTGCACAGTAATTCCTTAGGATCTTACGTGATCATGTTATTTTAATTTTCATTTAAGGGGTGTTTTTTTACCATTTTCTTCTTCAGTCTTAAATGTTTTCATGCTAAATGAGATGTAGAAACATTAAGAATGTAGAAACATTAAGATGTAGAAACATTCATTAAGATTTTGTAGAAAAACATTCCACTAGTCTTTATTCTCGATAACTCGAGCAGAGATTGAAAGTTGGAGAGGGAATACACGATACAAAAAACTTTAAATTTCCAAGACATCATCCGATTATGGTTCTGCTTGATCCCTTTGCATGTGGGTCATAGGCATAACTAAGTCGTATGAAGTACTACGACAATATTGAAGTGTTCAGAAATTTGTACAGTCATATCTCGCTTTACATTACCTGAATGTGCATTTCCTGTAACAAAATTAGCCAAAATTCTTTTCTGAGAGTTATTTTGTTGTTACTAAACAACCGAAGTGTATTGGGTGTGGTAAGAACATGAACGGTAGTTGTACGTCTTTACAGTACCCACGTCTTTACAGTACTATAGCTTCACTTAGGCGATTACGGGGGGTCAAGCCCAGAATCAATAAAATTTAAGGAATTTATTAAAAGCAGATAGGTATTGGTTAAAAAATGTTGAAATTATGAGAACATTTTAGTTTGATTAAATGATACTTTAAAAGCATTGTAAAGAGCAAATATTTGAGACATAACAAGACCATTGTTGAATGTTTAATAAGATATACAATCATATGTTAAGTAAACAGTTTTCTTAAAAAATGAAGTAGATTTTGAATAGATTATGAAAAAAAAACAACTGTGAATTAGACCCAGAAGACCTAAGCAGTTGGCACGACTATTTTTCAGTCTAAATAATAGACAATATACTTTGCATTTTCAGTCTAATACCCTACGAAGGTGAGGCTAATGAAACCACTCACTCTGTGTGCTCGTGCATATTTTTTGAATCGCTGGACTGATCTTAAAAATTTGCTTAGATATTTGAAAATACAAGGTAACGTGTATATTTGAAATTATTTCCATCAGGGTTCTTGTTGAAAAAACATCACCTGAAGATAACAAAATGATTAGAATCAAAACAATGATTTTTTAACAATGAATTTTATTCCTATAGCTATCCATTGGATGAAATTAATCTAAATTCATCAACCTGAGTAATACGGATGATTTTTTCTTCAGCAAATGGAAAATGTTTTTTATTTGCATTTATTAGATGTTATAATTTAAAAATAAATATAGACTTTTCTTTTCTATGGTTTTTAAGACTAAAAAAATAAATAAGAAAAACTTTTAAGAAAGTAGCGTTCATGTTCTTTCAAAGATGAACAATAATCCTTTTTTTATTTTGTTTTATTTTACCTTATTTAATTTAATGTTATTGTTACTTTTACTTTTTGTTAACTCTGCTTCTATTAACGGAGGGGAAATGCTTCTTAAATCCTATCAGATAAAGCTAATGGATAAAACTGAAAAGAATGCTTCTTTTCTTTTGCTTAATCTCAACTTTAGTTAACATAAAATATTCTTTGTGACATTTTAGCACTTTAAGACCATTTTATTTTTAATGCTTTGAAATTACAATCCCACAACATTCACGTACAACAAACGTCACCTGACCGACAGATTGTTGTCTGCGGTTGCGCGCTTCCACGCCACCTTGTGGCCGAACCTTTACTCAAACTCTGTGGCTGCAGTTCTTGTTGAATAAGCGAGAAAATTCACTAAAGTTGAAAAATAAAATCATTATTTTTTTTTTTTATTTTTTACTTTTCTTGCAATTTTTTTTTTTTTAATCCTTAAAACATGTCAGACAACTGACTTGTCAAATAAGCCACCAACTTGAATTTTTTTTTATTATTATTTTGTAAATTTGTTTTACATTCTTTCATTCACGTGATCTTATTACAGTAGTTTTGTGCTACAAGTTATTGAACAATGACGGATAAAAGGAAAAAAAAAAATGATGTTATCAATTCAACAAAATCTAGAACTGATTAAAATACTTGAAAATGATGAGTCGAAAAAAAAATTTAAGCTTGCAGTAGGTATAGGAGAAACCACTGTGAGGGATATTTTAAAGCAGAAGAATAAATTAATGCATTTTGTATCCGTATCGGATAACTCCTCATCAATGAAAAAACGATAAAACTATGAAAAGCAGCAGATACGAAGAACTAGATGCGGCACTTGTATAGTGGGTAAGTCAAGTATGAAGTGATGGAACTCCTATCTCAGGGCCTATTATTGCTGGAAAAGTAAAACAGTTTTTTAAAATGTTAAGTTTAGAGGGTACATTTGACGCATCGTCAAGATGGTTAACACGGTCTTAGGGAAATTGGGCTTTACGGTGAGAAATTGAGTGGCGACGGACAGATAGCAGGTGATTTCAAAAATGAGTTTGAACAGTTTCTTCAGTCAGAAAATACTTCTTACGAACAAGTGTACAACGCTGATGAGTCGTGGCTGTTATGGAAATGTTTGCCTACACAAACATTGGCATTTGAAAGCGAGCGGCAAGCTCCACGACATAAGTCAAGTAAAGAATGCCTAACAATAATCACGTGCAGCAATGCAACGGGGTCTCATAAATTAAAACTAATAGTGATCGGAAGATAAAAAAAAACAAAAAAAACGAGTCGATGTACTGAAAACCTCCCAGTACACTACTACAACCAAAAAAAAAAAAAGCCTGGATCGAAGAAGAAGAAGAGGATAAACTCCAAAAGCCATGACGCAGCATATTGGTACATATTGATGGACTCATTCAGTATCTGGAGAAAGAAGACGACTCAACGCTTTGTGACAAAATGTTATTGAAGAAACTTCAGTCACAAATAAAGAGGAGGTGTTTCGACACGAAAAAAACAAAGACAACCGATTTTGTTTTGTTAAAAAGTAAGAAAATAAAGTAAAATAAAATAATTGTTTTAATGTATGTACTGTAACTATATGTATTGCCATTTTAATGTAAATAAAACATTTTAAAAGCATTTTTGTGTTGATTTTCGTCCTATTTCGGATTATCCGCGTAATTCGCTTATCCGTGGTTGCGCCATGGTTATCCGTGGTTATCCGCCACCCAATTCCGCGGATAATCGGGAGTTTACTGTATATATACAGTATATATGTGTGTTATTTTCAATTTTTTTTTATTAAGTTGAATTTGATCTTTGAACTAGTAGCTAACTTCAGCTAAAAAGAGAGAATGATGTCGAAACAGCCTTCCTGAGTTCCCTTAATAAACGATAGATTCGCATTTGATATTCGTGCACTGTTTCTTTACTATTCGAACTCTTGTTCTTTCACTAAAGTTAATTAAATTCAACAAAAAGCCGCAAAATGACAGTTTTTCATTAATTTGATTTTCCACAATAGTTTATTTTTTGTAATTTTAAATATAATGAAAAAACAAAACAAAACAAAAAAAAAAAAAAACTCGAACACTATTAACGTCTTACAGATGCTTGAGTAGATAATAGAAATATTTTCTAACTACCTTGGAATGATTAAAGTTTTGTAATAATCTAAATCACTTTATGTAACCTGTTTTTACGCGGAAGAAAAATTAAATAAGATTTTCTTTACAGGAAAACACTGATGTCTTTCAAAACAATATTTGTCCCACTTAACCAACAAATATGATTTTTTAAAGTCATCTTGCAAGTGTAACAATTTTAATCTCAATATGGAATGGCTGACTTGGAGTTTAACATCACCCCACACAAATACCGAATACGAAACAATCACAAATGACGTCACAATGACAACAATTATCATTTTGACCTTTTTGAACTTATTTCTTCAAATATACTTCATTGTAGTTAGGGACACTTTCCATGTAGAATATTAGTATACTTTTCATTAGTCCCAAACGAGAGAAAACCTGTGAAGTATGTTTTACGTGAGGTTTTTATTTTTTGGTTGGAAGCTAATTTTTAATGATAATTTTTTTTTTAATTTATTAGATTACAGTGCATCCATATATGTAATTTATTTAGAGCTTAAAAGTCAGGGTCCTAACAAATCAGAAAAATATTTTTTATGAGTGTAACTCAATAGTTGTTAAGCGTGTATTTCGTATATAGAATGACGTTAAACGAGTCTTTTGTGCATTGATTGTGTGTTTGACTCTTGGCTGGCTTTTACCCGATGCGGTTTCTTTTGAGCGAAGTCAGTGGTGCGGACGGACCTTCTTTCCCTTAATCTGGCTTCTTGTTCACAGCCATCCGATTTACTTAATCGGCGCCCGCTCTAATCTCGTTACTCTAATCTCCGTGTCTGAAAAATCTTGCTTAATTTTTATCCCACCGACAAAACGATGCATCACGACGAAGATGATGCAGAGCCAAGAAATATAGAAACGAAGAAGAAAGAACAAAAATGCGAGTTTTGATGGCGTCTGTGAACTTTAGGTTGTAGCAACACTGCCGTCGGCTTTAAGGAAATTCCCGATTGAAATAGCTTTTACCGTGCGGCATTTTAATAACAAATAAATCATTTTAGCCTTAATTAGATTTCGGATTAATTGTAATCAATTGTATTTTATAATAAGTTAAACGGAACTTGAATTTCCAACCAAATTGGATTTAGTTTCACGACAGAGTATCAGCCTACAGCAAGAGAAAGGATAACTAAATACTTTTTTTTATGAATTGATGACAAATCGAATTAAATAAACTATACAGTATAAACAAGTAAAAAGATCTATCAGTAAATTTTAGTTTCACTTAATCGTAGTTTTATATTTAGTTGTGTTTTTCTTTAAATCAAAATTCATTTTACATTAATACTCTAAAATGTCATAGCTTATAACAAATTCATAGTATTATAAAATACATCAACTACAATGGACAATAATATTTCGTCTTATTTAAAAGACTTCATCAGGATTAATTTACAAATATTCTTCGGAAGAGAGAGCCCATCTACCTTTCCTAATATCATTGAAATAAAATAAATCAAGAATTCTAAAGTTTAAAACAATCTAACAATATGAAAACGTGCTCTTAATCACATTTTTAATTTTGAACTTTTAAAGTGAACGTGGTTAAGAGCATGTTTTCATATTGTTAGATTGTTTAAACTTTAGAATTCTTGATTTGTTTTATTTCAATGATGTTAGGAAAGGGAGATGAGCTCTCTCTTCCTAAAAATATTTATAAATTAATCCTGATGAAGTCTTTTGATTAAGACGAAATATTGCTGTCCATTGTAGTTGGTGTTTTTTATAATATTATGAATTCATTTTACATTACTTTGATGTATGTGGTTTCATTTTAGTGAAGCAAAGGAAACGTTGTACGACGCAGTTCCCGTTTTACGCCGTGTGCAGTGGTGACAATCGTTTCTTAGCCATTGTTATTGTCGCCATTGTTGTTGTCATTTTCATTGAGCTCTGTTAGCCTTTCTAGGAGGCTTATCAGACCCCTCAGTCTGTGTGTATCCGCCCTCCTAATATCGCTGAATGGATCCTCTTGAAACTTAGTATACATATTTAAGGCCTAAAGACGATGGGTACATTTGAATTCTTACTAAGTGGGTACTTGTCGAAAACTTAGCGCGAGGAGACTACAAAAGAAAAGCATTGAAATCTAAACAGTAGATTTCTATCCTATTTCTATTAATATTTCATTGTTTTTAGACAGTGAATTTTAATCCCCTTTTAATCAATTAACCCGATTTCGACAACTTAAGTTAGTAATGCGGATTTAATTCATTTTTTTTTTTTTTCAAGAAAATGTAAAATTATAACTGTTTATATTTAGCAGATGTTAGATCTTGTTAGATTAAATGTAGTCTTTTCGTTTTATCATTTCACAACTTACAGAAAAATCAATTAAAAAACAAAGAAATTTTAAGAATCACTTTTATGGAAAAGAAGACTTCGATAAAATTTCTACTTTATTTTTATTACTATTTCTGTGTATTTGAAAGTGTTTTTTTTTTTTTTTGACATTTGTAATAGTTTGTGAAGGTCTTTTTACATACATGAAACTTAAGCCTAAATAATTATTTCTTTGAAACGGAGCTTTATAATTTGCTTGATAATGAACTTGAGATGTTAATGTAGACCAAATGATTCAACTCTTAATATCGTGGCTTCAATTAAGGGTTATTTATACAATAGACGGAGAATGATTAAGTTTAATTCAGTTTTAGGAAATTACAAATAATTATAATCTATTGTATTACTGAAGGTCAGAGGTCAGCTGAAAGATAACGCCAACTGCAGTCTTTACTGCATCAGTCGAACATGAGAAGAACGGAAAGCGAAACAAAGTGCTGCTGAATTGCAGAATTCTGTATTGAGCTTAAAAAAGATTTTTCTTTTTTATATATAAGTGTTATTCCTGGTTTCAAAAAGTTCGGGAAATTGCTGTGAAAAGGCAAAAAATCTCATTCTCAATGTATTTCTTTATTTTTAGCTTCACGCTCAGTCTGTGTCACCTGATAACTTTTAAACCTCTTGAAGGATCTTCTTGAAACTAGATATGCATATTTAATGACATTGAATTATGAAATGGAAATAATGAAAATTTTCATTAGCCTACTGTTCTATCTGTTGTTCACCTTCTTTTTTAGGTAACTGTGTCTGTGTCTCTCTTAATAACTTTTTAATAACTACTAGGTGCTTGAAACTTGACGTGCTTATTTAAAGACTGCGAATGAATTTTCACGCGTCGCTAAATTAGCGAAAGATTCCGTATAAAAGCTTTGTAAAATAAATAATGGATTTCTATCCAAATCTTAAACTTTGGGCGTTAATTCTTTTGACTAATCATTAGTTTGCTCGCGGTTTAATAGGGTTAGCATTATTTGTCTTTAGACAATTGAAGTAAATAAAGCAGGTATATTTTTTATTTCAGAAAATGGAAACATTTATACTGTTGTATTCAGCAAGTATTGTAATCTGAAAAAGATAAAAATATAAGCTTTTCTTTAAAAGTATTGTAATCTGAAAAAAATAAAAATAAAAATATAAGCTTTTCTTTAAGTGCTAACAATGGGTCTCTGGACTGGAAAGGCCTGGTTCGATCTTTGGCAAAAGTCTAAGATTATTTCCAGCTTCCTTCTCTTTTAGAATCCACCCAATCCTCTATCTCGGGAATAACAGCATCCTATCAGTTCTCCAAACTCAACTGGATCCTTCTTTCTTTTACCCAAAGAGGTCATTCGGTTCTTTACATTACGAACACTGTCTTGTGGGTAGTTGAGGCACAAGGAAGACATGTAAATATACTACATCTCAAAGTCGAACTGATTTCTTCACATCAATTTCAATTTTTTGTACAGCCAAAGTGGTTAGCACTCATTTTATGTAAGGTCCGCTAAATGTTCGGAGCGGCCAATCACAACACTCTAGATCAGCGGTTCCCAACCTGTTGTACGCTTACTCCTGGGGGTACAGAGAAAGACATTCGGGGATACGCAAAAAAAAAAAAAAAATGAGTAAGGCCGGAAAAAGGCACATATGTTAACAGTTTAAGACAAAAGACAAGGTTAAATCTGTCAAAATAATCCAATGCTACGGTGATAGGTAGTGGGTGTTTTTTACGTTGTTTGACCATCCCTTCCTAAACTGTATTTGACTCCACTGTAAATATACACACATTGTTTGTTCAGCTCATTATTTAAGTCCCATTTATTTTCAGTTACAACATATCAAACTGACATAACAGCAACTAATTAACTACAAACATTTTGCTAATATTTGGGTACATTTATGAGAATGTACGTAGTCAAGGGGTACATAGTGAAAAAAGGTTGGGAACCGCTGCTTTAGATAACCAAACATAAGATAAAAACCCTCGAGTTCTGGAAAGTAATTAATCATTAATTCTATGGTTCCTCCTCAAATTTGGAGCCGTTCTCGGCTGCCAGTTTAAAAATTAAAAATAATTATTTACAGATTACGGCAACATAATATCAAACTAAAACAAATTCTGAATTTCATAAAATGCATCTTTGTTTAGTAATTCTACTCGGTCTACAAAAATATATTTCAGTAAAAAATATGAAAGTGCATTAATATTTCAGGTTGAATTTGGAAGTGCCTCCAAAATAAATGTCGACAAGAAGTTTATGAGTTTACACAGAACGTATTACGTTGGATGACTGTGTCTGAGTTGATGTTGAAGGATTTTGGAATCGATAAATCCCCACTCTAGCCTCGGTTGAATTCGAATTTGAAAAGTCGAGGGTGTCTCTCTTGCCAAAATACTTGGGAAATTAACATTGGAATTTGGAGGAATTCGGACATTTATCGCTTTTTGACTTTGTGAAAAACTTTTTTGCCCCTCCTCTGTAAAGCAGGAAGTTCAGTCGATGTTCTTTTTTTCCCCCCTCCCCATTCACGAAGGGGAAGACGAAAGGCCAGTGTCTAGAACCGCCGCCGTCGTTTTCTGTGTCTCTTCGGGAATCTTGCGTCGGAATGGATTGTAGGTCGCCAACCAACGTCACCGCGTGCGCGTTATGTCAGATGGTTGACGTCATCGGTTAAAGTCGCTTTGCGCTCGGTGCGGTAATTTGGCATGATGGTCGACTCATTATTCCAAGGACACATTCATTGGATACAATTTGGAACAATGTCACAGATTTCGAAAAATTCGGCCTAATAGCAAAATCAGCGAAGGATCCCTTTCCAGAACGGCATTGGACTAAATCCAGGATTTAATTCAGTATTAGAGAGAGAAAGAGAAAATACGTGGAATAATCCTCCGTTATAAAATCAAGGTCCAGAGTAGGAATGAGTGCGTTTATCTGGTTGTCCATCAGTTTACGCACATTGTTTGATTTATTAAAAGACTGGCATCAAATAAAATTAAAGATGGCATGCTCTTGTACTCTGTCTCTGAGTTTCGTAGATTATTGTTGGGTGGTTAACAATGCCATAGATGTTATTACAGCACCTTAGCAATGAATTGTAGTTATCAAAATATTCATTATTGAAATGACTTATTAGAGAGAAAGCATACGGCAATACTGTTATTAGCTGTTAGAGATAAAATATTAATGTTCCTTGCTTGAATTTCCGGATAAAGAACTAGGAGCAGATGCGGTTATTTATTATTTATTTATATTAATTAAAAAAATGGTTTGCCAGATCTTTTCAATGCACCTAATAAATTAATCTGATACAGAAAAGATTATTAAATCAAATCTTACAAGAAAAGAAAATGAATACCCAAAAGGATATTCGAAGTATTAATATCAGTGTGAAAGATCTGTTTATTATTTACTTACCGTACTTGGAAGATCTGATTTGCTTTCCACGAAGAGAAAAACGCTTTCACATTTGGAATTGATGTAAATGATTTCTGCGCATGTGCAGAAATGATTATCCATCTAATTTACTTAATAATGATGATAATAGGAAATTTACAATCGAACGTTGTAATCTGCAACATCATTTTTGCAGACGATGTGGAGAAACAATTGAGCATATTATCGAAAGTTGTACGAATCTGTCCAGTGTGGATTAAACAGAGATTGTTAGTCTCTCTAATAATCCACATTGTGGATTAAACATAACAACGTGGCAAAGATTGTGTATGAGTCATTTGCTGTAAGATATGGTTTAGTAAGTTCGCAAACACCTTACTACAAATATAATCCTGACACAGTTCTTGATAGTCAAGGTTACAAATTGTACTGGAATCGATCAATTATCACCGATCAGACAGTTATGGTCAATAGACCAGACATTGTGTTGCTAGACTAAACACAGAAAACTGCCGAGCTCATCGATGTTTTTTCTTAATAATAATCTTCATAAGGCATACACTTCATTAATAAATGCATAGCTTCAGCACAAGAATTAAAAATTATATGGGTTTATCAAAAATCACAATAAGGCCCATCGTCATATCAGCTACAGGAATTGTGCCTAAAAATCTGTTCAACAACAACTACAGGAGCTTGGAATCAACCATCCATTGCCATTAATAGAAAGGGCAGTTTCATTAGATTGCTGTCAAATTGTGAGAAAATTTTGTCGCAAAAGTAAAAATATAATGAATAAAGTAAATAAAGAAATTTTTTCTTTTTTACTTAGTAAAAATATAAAGTTTGGAATTTTCCCGGATTGTACGTAAATTAGAAAAAAATGAGAAAGTGAATAATAATAATAATAATAATAACAGTGATTAAAGAAAAGCATGTAAAAATTTATTGATGTATGGATAACCAGGAGATGATCGAATAGAAGTAGAAGAAAAGGACAAAATTTAAACAGCATTGAAAGTGAAATACAAAGATTTTTGTAAAAAGTAGTGTAGGAGGACTATCTCTATTGCAATTTGTGCACTTGGTGTCATTCCCAAAGTCTTTAGAAACATTTGGTAAATATAAGCATTATCAGATTAGTTGAACAATTTCAAATCTCTAAGGATATATATATAATATCTCACTAATTCTTATGTAAGAAATGGTTATAATGTGAATTTACTACAATTCTACTCAAGAACCTGTTATTGACTGAAAAGATGATGATAATGACAATAATCCCTGCAATGTCTAATTTTAATTATGTATCATTCCTATGATAAAATGATTGTAAATGTGGTATAAAATAAAAATGGAAAGTACGTAGAGCTTGAGTGATTTTCTACCTCTCTTTAGTGAGTTTTTAAGTTTTTTTAGAAGTTTTTGAATATAATTTTTGAATATAATTTCTTAGAAAACAATTTTACTTTTCAAAATGCATGATTTTTTTTTAATAAATACTGAAATTAGTTGATTCTTTATTAATTTATTATTGTTTTGTAATAAGAGAATCCGGATTTGATGTTGTTCATTGATGTCATCCAATTGACAGTTCATTGATCAAATCTGACCGAAGGCTTTATTCTGTTGTTCTAAGGGGAGCGCAGGCGGAGGAAGGGTATTCCAATGTTTAGGTGAATGGGCTCTAAATACTCTAAATCCTTTGTAAATAAACCAAAGTGACTCCGGAAGACCAACAGCTTTTGATAACCGCTTTTTAAAGACGATATATATTGATGAAATATATAAATACTTCTTTCAAACAAAATAAGTAATTTATTTTATTTAATAAAAATCCCAAAATGAAGCTGGCATGGCCGTAAGAACTTGCTACATCCGGAGTCGGAATCGGCAGCTAAATAAGAGAAATTGGACATCCACCTAATAATAAATCTGAATTTCTGATGAGAAAGAAAACAAAAGCAAATGAAGAAACGAAAAAAATCCGTCTTTATAGGCAACTTTCTTGATATTTAAAAAGGACTATTAAGGAAAGGGCTTTGGAACATAATTATTACATAAAAAATAAATTTAAAAGAAAAGTCGGAGTTCGCTGAACATTGTATACAAAAAAATGTCAAAAATGAAGTCAAAATTTTGTGCATCGAAAAGGACTGTAAAATAAGGAAAACAATAGAAAGTTTATTTATTAGAAATACCAAAAACAAGAATATTAACAGGAATGAGGGTATAGAGGTAAATAAATTTATAGTGGATATGGCTAAAGATTTAATAAATGTATATTCAAGTTGTAATAATACTGTAAAAATTGAAGAAGTAGGATGTTAACGTATTGTAAAT
Source organism: Thereuonema tuberculata (assembly GCA_023159025.1). NCBI lineage: Eukaryota > Metazoa > Arthropoda > Chilopoda > Scutigeromorpha > Scutigeridae > Thereuonema > Thereuonema tuberculata. The sequence continues at coordinate 5,276,730 of JAFIDM010005346.1, forward strand.
AATTGTTGTTACAATATGTTAATGTGAATGTCATGTCTTCCTCAATTCATTTGTTTTTGTAACGTTTGTTGTTATTTATCTCATCTGCGACGACAATATTAAAATCTTCATTAAACATAAAGTATTGAAATAAACCACCTCTTCATCTTAGAAACATCT